>JASPKZ010000086.1:0-63603 GCA_030220185.1 Diploptera punctata
TATTTGGGCTCTTCTAATTTATCGACTATTGAAAATATCTCCAGTTCGTATTATCGAGTCATTGTGTTATCTATCCATCGTGTACATCTTTTACGATCTAAAAATTTCATTGCAGCGGCTTGAATGTGTGAGAGATGTGTTTTTTGTAAGTACCCCAAGATACAGATCCATATAAAAGAAGAGGAACAGCCATAATTTTATAAAACCTGAGCTGATTTGCTTTGAGTCTTTCGGAGGTTCTTCTTTATGTGCCACACATCATTTGATATCGATTTATGTGTAATCCCCAATCAAGCTACATGTTATATCTGAACCAAATAGTTAAGTGTGCTATCTGTTCTATTATGTCATTTTGATTACTATTTTTGCTTGACTGGCACTTTACCCTGAAAAGCCATAATTTTAGTTTTTGAGTTGTGGAAGTGAAACTAAAACTAAATATAATTTACCATAAAATACGTTATATATGTAAAGGGACGGTAAATGGTAGTGAGGGAATTTTTATTGAAGTGACTGAATTCAAATACCAACAATAATGAAAATAGAGTGAGACGCACCTGAATTAAACGAGACTCAACGCTGGAAATGCATGCTATTGCAGACAGGGACTCTTGTCTTCCCATTTCCTCTCAAAAACTTAAATTATTTCTCCAGTTATATTAAAATGGGATGCGAAATTCGGACTCTACTTAAGGGGAAAAAATATGAGTGTATTTGAAATAAAGTTCTTAGGAACTTTCTGGACCAAGAGAGATGAAAAGACAGTGAATGAGAGCTGCAATAGTTAGCTCATGGTCTTTATAGGAAGCCAGATTAATAGAACAGTTAAGTCCGTAGACTGCGATGGCAGGAATGTGGCACGAATGGGATGAAAGGAGGCATGGAACTTTTGGAGAAACCCATAGGGAAATTTTCAAATGGTAAACCAAGATGAGGTGGGAGATAACAACCATGATTTATGGGAAGTGATGATTGTTAATAAGCTCAGAATACTATGTATGGAAAGCAATGTCCGCGCGGCTATGAACCTATGGGTTCCATTTGCTATAATCATTACCCATAAAGTAAGTGATCCACAACGGCCGGGGCCCTTGGGTATAGGAGGTTAGGCTCCCACTTTTTCAAACAATCGCAACTTTATGTCAGCCGGGTTGTCAGCCCTGCGTGACGGCCGCCTTTACCCCCAGAACAAGCGTCTGGAACTCATTTCCGTTAGAGGCTGAGTCGACCCCAGGGCCATGGTGCCGCCAGAGGGTTTGGGTCAGTTTAAAAATCCTGACCCCAACGGGACTTGAACCCTCGACCCGGCTTGTAGCTCAGTGCCTTAACCACTACGCTACGGCGTGCCCCAATTACCCTATATAATCAAAGGTATATATATGTCTCGGCAGTCTAGGGTTGAAATGGTAGGTATTTAAGCATAAAATAAAATAAAAGAAAGTTTTCTGGTAGGCATATTGGATGGACCTTGAAGTCGGGCGATTTTATATCCTTGAAAATATTGATATTTACGCCGAATCATACAAATGAAGAAATTAAAATAATATCTACCTGAAGTAGGAAATTGGTCATTTCAGGGTCTCACGTCTTCTCAGTTCCGGTGAACTAGTGGTCGCAAGACAGCCCAATTTCATGTAGGATGTTATATATAGATCTACATTTAACTTGCAACCTTCCAATGATAATGAAAACAAGGCATGAAAGGTCAAATTAGTCAGTGTTAGAAAACAATGGGAAGCTTGTGTTATTAAAAAATGAAAGGTAAGAACATAACCTTAAAATTTTCCTACCACAAGAACAAACTATGCTTACAACTGCTACTAACAATCTTACTCAGGGATGTTTAGTAGTGAAATATTTTATTTAACAACGCTTCAAGATTCCATGTCATTAAGCGTGGCGATTTAAATCTAGGAACAAAAAGGACCATAAACTTAGCTCAGAAGCCTCTTAATTTTAGACATGAGATTCTTTTATGCGTCGTAAATTTACGGCTGGTGAGTCACGGCTTTACTTACCTTTCAAATAAAGACATATTAAGAACTATCTACAGAAAAAACAAAAATTATGGCATTTCAAGGTGTAGATCCTGTCAGAAGTCAAATTGTACTGGACAATAACATTTTGGAGCAGGTGAATAATTTTACATATCTAGGATGCAATATCTCATATGAAGAAGAAAAGGATGTAAATGCAAAAATATCTAAATTTTTAAGAATTTTAGGGTTAATAAATTCTATCTTCAAGCCACAGTTAGTCCAAAAGCATTCAAGACTGAAAGTGTATAAAACACTGGCTCTTCCAACTCTTTTGTATGGTAGCGAAGTATGGACGTTGAAACAGAAGGATATACAGAGACTTAGATCTGCTGAAATTGAGATATCTTCGGAGGACTGCAGGATACACACTACTAGATCACAAAAAAAAATGAAGACATCTTAGAAGAATTACACATGGAATCTTTAGACAACAAAATTTCTGATTATAAGTCAAAGATGGATACAACATGTTCATCGAATGGAAGATCACAGAATACCCAAACTAATGTTAAGATATCAACCTGCAGGAAGAAGAAGACCAGGACGTCCACTCAAAAGACTTCTGGATGGTGTTTCTCTTGAGGCCGAAACGGGTCAACGAATGACCTGAATTCGTGAATGTACTATGATGATGATGATGAACTATTAAGCCCGAGGGCACGTCCTTTCACTGCAATCATAGCATTTTCATGCATATGCTTTGCAGCGTTACTAGGGAATTGTAGGTGTGGTATGCTTCTCGTTGCTTTCCACACTGGTGAAGGATGATGATAATGATAAGGATGATGATGATGATGGCCATATGATTTCGGGGACCGTTTGGGCCTTAAAGCTTTCCTGGCATTTGTCTTACAGGCGAGGAAAAACCCCGATAAAAACCTCACCCAGAAAAATTGTCCCGACCGGGGATCGAACCCGGGCCCGCTGCGTGACAAGGCAGCACGCTACTTCGAGACCACAGCGGTGGACATAGTGATAATTATAATTAAAAAATAAGTAAAATAATAATAACTGAAGATACATAAAAACTGTAATTCTCCCAGTTATATTAAACGGATGCGAAACATGGCCGCTTACTTTAAGTGAAGAGAAAAATGATGAGTATTTAAGAATAAAGTTCTTAGGAAAATTTTGGACCAAAGAGAGATGGACAGACAGGTGAATGGAGAAGACAACTTAACAATGGGGTACATGATCTTTTTAGGAAACCAGATATAATAAGAAAGCTGATAAAGCAGCATAAATATCAGGATATATGAAAGATTTAATTTGGCGCAACAAACATATGTCAATAGAAAGCAAAACCCGTATATACAAAACGATAGTTCGACCAGTTATCCTATATGCAGCAGAAACTAGGGCTGATACAACAAAAACTAAACAAATAAAACGCATATGTGAAATGAAAATCTTAAGAACTATTCAGGGGAAAACATTATTTGATAAGATACACAACACAGAAATTAGGGACAGATGTCATATTCAAGACATAACCAAATTTATTATAGATAGACGAAAATATTGGAAGGGTCATATAAAAAGAACGGAAGACAACCGGCTTGCAAAAAGAGCTAAAGAAGATTGACCAATGGACGGGAGAAGAACAAGATAAAGACCAGCCAAGAGATGGATAGACAGTGCATGCACATCCAATACGTTCTTCCTCCGAGGAGTGATTTTGGAAATAAATAGGACGGAAATCCTACAAATTATGTTTAAGAAGAAGATAAGATATAATAAGAAACACAATAAGTATCATAGGCTGAGGTAGGCAGCACACGTATCACGAATGTCGAATGAAAGAGAGGCCATGGAAACATCTTGTAACAAAACCAGAAGGAAAATGTCCAGTTGGTAGATCAAGAAGGAGGTGGGAGAATAACGTTAACTATGATTTGAGGTAAGTAGTAGTAGTAGTAGTAGTAGGACTTTATTAGACAAAAAGTAAGATATTTACAATATTATTTACAAATATGGGTCGCACGGGCAGTAAGCCGTACGTGCTGTTGACAGGTAAGTAGATTATACAGGAGATGATTGGAAAACATTACCATATTAGAATAGGGTTGTATAGAAAGTTATTTCTGCGCGGCCATGAACCTTTGGTTTCGATAGAGCAAGTGAGTTAATTAGTTTTTATAATAATAATAATAATAATAATAATAATAATAATAATAATAATAATAATAATATTAATAATAATAATAACAATAATAATAATAATCATCATCATCATTTTTGGTTCTACAGCCTGTTACAGGCCTTGACCTCCCCTACAATGCGCCTACATTCGTCCCTCTTCTCCGCCTTCCTTCTCCATTCTCGTACACCCAGTGTCTAAGGTCCTGTTCAACGTTGTCCAGCCATCTAACATTAGGACGTCCAAACTCTTCGTTTCCAATCATAGTTGTCAATGTGGACTCTTATGAATATGTCTGATTCCTCTTCCCTGTAGAGCTGTCCCAGCCATCTAATTCTTGCCATCTTTATTGTTTAATGATATCAACATCACCATATAGTTTAAATAATTCATCATTATATCTAATTCGCCAGTTCCACTCACACATATTGGGCCAAATATCTTCTCTTAATATTTTTTCTTTCAAATATTCTAATTTGTTTTCTTGAGTTTTTGTTAGGGCCCAACTTTTATAATAGTAATTGTATTTATTTATATACAGAATTTTAATGTTTACACATATTTCTGTGCCTAAAGTTTTATTTTTCTTCTCCACTCGACTCTCTCCATCCAATCCATGTCATCCAGTCCCCTTGCTCTCATTCCAGTTATTTTCTGCATCCAGGAGTTTCGAGGTCTTCCTCTCCTCCTTCTTCCAGGTGGACACCATTCCAATGTTTTCCTGGATAATCTTTCTTCTTGCATTCGTCGTATGTGCCCATACCAATTTAATTGCTTGTACCGTATATAATCTACTATTGAATAACCAATATTCTTTTTTTCTCTTATGACAGTATTTCTTATTTTGTCTAATTTTGAACATCTTGCTACTCTCCTCAAGAAATCCATTTCCATCGACATAAATTTTTGTTCTAAGTTTATGTTGAATTTCCAAACTTCAGCTCCATATGTGACAGTACTTCTCACTATTAAATTATATATTTGTAACTTATTTTTCCTGGTTATATGTCTGTTCCATAAGACTGCATTCATCATTGCTATTATTGCTCTACCTTTATTTATTCTGTTCCTAATATCACTTTATGGTTTATCCTCTTTATCTAATTTTACTCCCAGATACTCAAACTGAATAATAATAATAATAATAATAATAATAATAATAATAATATATTTTAATAATTATTATTTTACATGACAAAGATGAAATCGTAAGATCTCCCCTTCCACATCACCAGGATTAAACTTTTTATGCAGAACCTACTGTACACAGGTTCTAATGGCTATCATACATGCCTATGGTTTCAAGATCTGCTGTTCACCCCGATTGGGATGTGTATTTTCAAGCCGCTATGAAATCTGAGTATGCTTCCCTTCAAAAGGGAAGTAAGCTTACACCCGTGGGTCACGTGCCATAAAAAACCATGTGCCTCATGTAGGAAGCATCTGAATATAAAGTTTGTCGGCCCTATTTGAATTGCGACACTAATAACCTAGTGTGAGAAAGACGTTAAATAAAAAAATATATCTACTGTACACCGACTTTTGTCCAAGAAACAATTGATTGAATTTATAAAATAACTAGCTAATACCCGGCGTGCGCTGCTACGTCTAAATAAATGAAAATTAATACACTTGTATGTTTAGTTGTATAAGTAAAAGGAAAAAATAATTATAAATTTATATTTTTAGATACCCCGTGCTGATTACCCTGAAAATTTTTCCAAGAACTTTATTCTCAAATACTCGTAATCTCCTTTCCTCCCTTAAAGTAAGAATCCATGTTTCGCATCCATATAATGTAACTGGTAGAATAAGTTTTATATATTTTCATTTTTGCATGTTTTGAAAGGAGTTGGGAAGTCAAGAGTCTCTGTAATGCATAATAGCACGCATTTCCAAAATTGAGCCTATGTTTAATTTCTTTGTGCATCTCAATCCTATTTGTGATTATTGTTCCTAGGTATTTGAATTCAGCCACTTCCTCAAAATTTTCCTCATTTGTCATTAGCTGTCCATTTCGATTATATAATGTATTTCTATGTGTGACCATATATTTAGTTTTATTGATATTGACTTCAAGTCTCAAGTAATGTGAGCGTGTGTTTCTTTAGTGTCTTCTCGCGATCGCCCAATAGTTACTACATCATCAGCATAAACTAACAACTTATTGATACCATTGAGTTGTAGGCCTTCTTCATCCTCTAAAGATTTTATGGCATGCTCTAGTACAAAATTAAATACTAGAGGAGATAGTGCATCTCCTTGCTTCAGCACATTGTGGATTTCAAAATTATCTGAAAACTGTTTTCCTAATCGCACCCTACTCTTTGTGCTATTTAGACACATTCGTATATGTCTAACTTTTTAGGAATTCCCAGATAAATATTTTAAAATAACTATATTTAAATAATGATTTGTGAGTAAACAGCTTAATTTTATTAGTTGAATAGTCCTAGCAAATGCACCTCTTGATTTCCAAATTCTCTAGAGTCGTGAGTCGTGAATTTATCGACAATTTGGAAATCACTCGTGGCATTACTTATGACTATTTAACTCATGTCGCAAATGGTAGTCAATGGCCAATCACGTTTCAATGAATTCTGTTTTACACCAATGACAGTTGTGTTTCACCTCGCTCTTCAACGATTTCTCTTTATCAGCTCCTGCTTTTGTGATAAAGAAAGCTCCTCCTTTTTTAATATTCTGAACAGGTTAGACCATTATTTTTCTCCAACAAATACATTGAATATAGCAAATAATGAACAGATTCAGTGATTTTACCGAGTTGTTTATTCAAAATATAAATGATTAACCTATAATGTTGATTATAATAGTTTGATGTGTGTTCATTATTTCTCCACTAGAGTGCATTCCTACAATATTGCGATCCTATTTGGCAATAAATAATATGATCGAGTTGCAGTGAATATACATAGCCTCACATTTCTAATTTGTTTTTAAAACATCGCCGTTTACATTAACTATATAAATATTTTGAAACATCGGTAACTATATTCAAATAATTAATTTTTAGTAAAGAGCTTAATTTTATTCGTTAAATAGTCCTATCAAATGCCACTCTTGATTTCCAAATTCTCTAGATAAATTGGAAATTACTCGTGGCATTACTTATGACAAAATTATTACTAAACAAATAAAAAGGCAATTAATAATTATACTATATAAACATCTATCTTTCAGAAATATATTCAATCTCCATAGTTATGACCATGTATCTCCTTCATTTTAGCCATTATCATTGCTACGTCTAAATGACGGTATAACTTTTTACATTCACATGTTTTAACACTCTAAATTCTGCTCACATGTTTACTAAGTTATTTATCAACCCGTTTTCAAAATGTATCAGCTCATCACAATTTATGCACAAAATACTTCCTCACTTTCGATACCACAGCAGAGGATGTGTTTATACTCTGAATCTTACACGATATCTAGGAACACACTTCTCAGTTGCCAATCACTATTATTATAAATCCAAATTTGCTGATATCTTAAATTGTACAATGAAAACACTATCTGCAAAACAAATATATTCAGCATTTTGTTTATACCTATAAATTTTCATATAGGAAACTTTTCATGCTTTATTTTATTTCTATTCCATGTTTTGTTTGTCTATATTTTAATAATATTTTAAAATTGTAATAATTACTTAATTTTTGAATGATTATTATTCGCTGGTATTGTCGAAATTATAGCATTGAACAAAAACAAGAAAAAGCAAAAATAATATTCGCTGGTTGAGTGGAAAAGAAGGCCTTGTGAAATAAATTATTTGTATTATTATTATCATTAATATGAAAGTGATATTAAGAACAGAATAAATAAAGGTAGAGCAATAACAGCAATGATGAATGGAGTCTTATGGAACAGATATATAACCAGGAAAAATAAGTTACAAATATATAATTCAATAGTGAGAAGTACTGTCACAAATGGAGCTCAAGTTTGGAAATTCAACAAAAACTTAGTACAAAAACTTATGTCGATGGAAATGGATTTCTTGAGGAGAGCACCAAGATGTTCAAAATTAGACAAAATAAGAAATACTGTCATAAGAGAGAAAATGAATATTGGTTATTCAATAGTAGATTATACACGGTATAAGCAGTTGAATTTGTATGGGCACGTACGACGATTGCAAGAAGAAATATTACCCAGGAAAACATTGGAATGGTGTCCACCTAGAATAAGGAGGAAAGGAAGACTTCGAAACTCGTGGATACAGGAAATAAGAACTGGAATGAGAGCAAGAGGACTGGAAGGCATGGTTTGGATGGAGAGAGACGAACGGAGAAGAAAAAAAAAAACTTTAGGCCCAGAAAGATGTATAATCATTAAAATTCTGTATATAAATAAATAAAATTTTCATTATTGTTATTATTATTATTATTATTATTATTATTTTGTTTGAATAATTTTTTTTTTTTTTTCAAATGCCCAGGTTTGTCTTTCGACATTCCTGGTTTCTCTCCTGTTGAATACGATGTTCCTAAGATAGGTTCCACATACGCCTCAATATTGTTCCATTGTCTGTCGTGGTGAGCCCATCAAACGATGCAATATTTGTGTAGGGATTGGAGACTCTTCAAGATGAATTCTTTCTTTCAGTTGTTCGGTAACTTCTAGCGTAAATCGACAGAAGACTTTCGTTTAATCTTATTTCCTTCTGATGTATTACGTGAACAGGCTACCTTAGTCTTCCACTCTTGACTATTGTTATGGCAGACGGTTCTTGCCACATTCTTAATTTTCTGTTATTCCTTATTCCCCATTCCTCATTTTATCTAATAGCACGAAACATTATTTGTAAACATTTATTTTTAAAAGTGATAATAATTAACTCGTTGGTATTATCGAACCCTTAGGTTCGTGATCGCACGGACATAATCTCTCCATACATCCGTATCGTGAGCTGTTTTTTTCGAATATATAATCTACTTCTCTCAAATCATGGTTAATGTTATTTTCACACCTCATTCTTGGTCTACCAACAGGTGATTCTCTCTGCTTAAAATTGACAATAGGGGAATCTTCTTCCTCTTCTTCTTCCTTCCAAGTATTAGGCCAAGGCCTGTTACTATCCTATAGAAAATTTTCCCTCCAGTGTTTCATAGCACGGCTCAGTGATCTTCGTCCTATTGGTATATAATTATAAACAGCTTTGGGGATCCGATTTGAACTCATTCTTTCTAGATGGAGTTTCCAATTTAGTTGGTACTGTTTAATATATTCCAAAATTGGCATAGTATTCAATTCTTTTAAGATATCGGTGTTCCTTTTCCGATCCAATTTGGTGCAACCCGCTGCTCTGCGCATGAATCTCATTTCACAAGCCGTTATTCTGCTTTCATGTTGTCTTTTTAGTGTCCATGCTTCACTACCATAGGTCAACACTGGGTCTAGCCAAATTGTTATATAAACGTAACCTGGTGTTTTTTTTGTACAAGGGAATGGTTTCATAACTGATTAATAATTCCCAAACTTTTATTATAATTACTAATTTTTCCAGGGATATTCTTTTCATCCCAGATAGAGAGATAATAATAGGGGAATATAAATTTAATATTCACGTTTCGACCATGAACCTTCGCGTTCATTATTATCAGTGAGTTTGATAGTTGATATTAAATTGACTTATTCAAATTCCAAATGTCCAATATAACACGTAAAGTTAAAAACAATGAAACACATCTCACCATGGAACGGCAACTGGATAAATAGTGAGAAAGGATCAATAACTACGCGCTTAAACCAATTTTAAAAAGTGGTTTACAATTCTGTCATGCCAGGAGGGAATACTAGAAATATCATAAAGACATCCTGGTGGCAATGGTAAAAAAATGCGTATTACAGTTTGATTATCTACTATTAATCATACATTCTGCTGAACAAAATATTCCAGTGTTGCAGTAATACATTATTAACATGTTTCCATAGCTACTTTACTTCCAAAATTTATGGTGAGGAGGAAAAACGTTGGATGAAACAATTTCGATTTAGAACACATTTTGCTCCTAAATTTAATGTCAGGGTAAAAAAAAGTAGATGAAGAATTTAGATTTAAAGATGGCTAAGACACCACATTTCGGTTTGAAATTTGCGAGGATAAGAAAAAAAGTGGATGAAGAATTTAGATTTACACACACATTTTGCATCCAAGTTTGTGAGTAAAAAAGTGGATGAATGAAATAGATTTAGGCATAGCTCCGACATACATCTTGTTTCGATTTTATTGTTAGGTAAAAAAAGTGGATGAAGAATTTAGATTTAAAGATGGCTAAGACACACATTTCGCTTTGAAAGTTGCGAGGATAAGAAAAAAATGGATGAAGAATTTAGATTTAACACACACATTTTGCATCCAAGTTTGTGAGTAAAAAAGGTGGATGAATGAAAATAGATTTAGGCATAGCTCCGACATACATCTTGCTTCGAATTTTATTGTTAGTGTAAAAAAAGTGGATGAAGAATTTAGATTAAAGATGGCTAAGACACACATTTCGCTTTGAAATTTGCGAGGATAAGAAAAAAGTGGATGAAGATTTAGATTTACACACACATTTTGCATCCAAGTTTGTGAGTAAAAGTGGATGAATGAAATAGATTTTAGGCATAGCTCCGACAATCATCTTGCTTCGATTTTATTGTTAGTGTAAAAAAAGTGGATGAAGAATTTAGATTTGGACACACATTTTGCATCCAAGTTTGTGAGTAATAAAGCGGATGGATATTTAGATTTAGAGATAGCTCAGACACACATTTTGCTTCGAAATTTGGCGTGTAAGCAAAAAGGGATGAGGAATTTAAATTTTACACAAACATTTTGCATCAAAGTTTTGTGAGTAAAAAAGTGGATGAATAATTTGGATTTAGGCATAGCTCTGACACACATTTGCTTCGAATTTTATTGTGAGTGTAAAAAAACAGTGGATGAAGAATGATTAGATTTAGACACACATTTTGCATCACGTTTGTGAGTAAAAAAAAGAGGTGATGATATTTCGATTTAGGCATAGCTGTGACACACATTTTGCTTCGAAATTTGCGAGTGTAAGAAAACAGTGAATGAAGAATTTAGATTTACACACACATTTTCCATCTAAGTTTGTGAGTAAAAAAGTGGATGAATAAATTAGATTTAGGCATAGGTGCGACACATATTTTGCTTCGAATTTTATTGTGAGTGTAAAAAACAGTGGATGCAGAATTTAGATTTAGACACACATTTTGCATCCACGTTTGTGAGTAAAAAAAAGTGGATGAATCATTTAGATTTGGGCATAGCTGTGACACACATTTTGCTTCGAAATTTGCGAGTGTAAGAAAAAAGTGAATGAAGAATTTAGACTTACACATTTTCCATCCAAGTTTGTCAGTAAAAAAGTGGATGATAATTTAGATTTAGGCATAGCTCCCAACACATTTTTGCTTTGAATTTTATTGTGAGTGTAAAAGAAGGTGGATGAAGAATTTATTTTGGACACACATTTTGCATTCACGTTTGTGAGTAAAAGAAATGGATGAATATTTTCGATTTAGGCATGCTCCGACATGAATTTTGCTTCAAATTTTATGTGAGTATAAAAAAGTGGACGAAGAATTAAATGTAGAAGAAACACATTTTGCATTCACTTTGTGAGTATAAAAAAAATGATGAATATTTTCGATTTAGGCATAGCCTCTCTCATACATTTTGCTTCGAATTTTATTGTGATTATAAAAAAGAGTGGATTAACAATTTAGAATTAGACACCATTTTTGCATTCACGTTTGTGAGTAAAAGAAATGGGGACGAATATTTTTCGATTAGGCATAGCTCCGACATCATTTTGCTTCGAATTTTATTGTGAGTATAAAAAACGTGGATGAGCAATTTAGATTTAGGCACAGATTTTGCATCCACGTTTGTGAGTAAAAAAAAGTGGATGAATAATTTAGATTTAGGCATAGCTTCTGACACATTTTGCTACGAATTTTATTGTGAGTGTAAAAAAAAAGTGGATGAAGGAATTTAGTTTTAGAGACACACTTTTGCATCCAAGAGTGTGTGGTAATAAAAAGCGTGTATTAATAATTTAGATTTAGGCATAGTTCCGACACCTACTTCACTTCGAAACCTGCGAGTGTAAAAATATGGAGTGAAGAATTTTAGATTTATTCATGGCTAAGACACACCATGTTTTGCTCGAAACCTGCGAGAGTAAAAATGTGAATGAAGATGTTAGATTTATACATGGCTACGACAACCATTTTGGGTCGAGCCTGCGAGTGTTAAAAAGCAGGATGAAGAATTTAGATTTATACATGGCTGCGACACACATTTTTGCTATCGAATCTGCGAGAGTAAAATGTGATTAAATAATTTATTTAGTACATGGCTGCTGACACCACATTTTTCTTCGAATCTGCGAGAGTAAAAATGTGGATGAATAATTTAGATTTATATACCTGGCTACGACACACATTTTTGTCGAAACCTGCGGTTGTTAAAAATGTGAATGAAGAATTTAGATTATACATGGCTGCTGATACACTTTTTCTCTTCGAAACCTACGGTGTAAAAATTGATGAAGAATTAGATTATACATGGCTTGGACACACATTTTTCCTTCGAACTCTGCTAGCGTATAATGTAGATGAAGATTTAGAGTTATACATGGCTGCGACACACATTTTTCTTCTTCGATACCTGCGGGTGTAAAAATGTGAATGAAGAATTTAGATTTATCATGGCTTGCGATACACATTTTCTTCGAAACCTATGTGTTAAAAATGTGAATGAAGAATTTAGATTTTATACATGGCTGCGACACACATTTTTTTCGAAACCTGGGAGTGTAAAAAAGTGAATGAAGAATTTAGATTTATACATTGCTGCGATACACATTTTTCTTCGAAACCTGCGGGTGTAAAATGTGAATGAAGAATTTAGATTTATACATGGCTGCGACACACATTTTCTTCGAAACCTGCGAGTGTAAATAATGTGGATGAAGAATTTAGATTTAACATGGCTGCGACACACCTTTTGGTTCGAAACCTGCCATGTATAAATATGAATGAAGAATTTAGATTTATACATGGATGCGATCACACATTTTGGTTCGAAACCTGGGAGTGTAAAATATGAATGAAGAATTTAGATTTATACATGGCTGCGACACACATTTTTGCTTCGAAACCTGCGAGAGTAAAAATGTGGATGAAGAAGTTATATTTTATACATGGCTGCGACACACAATTTGGGTCGAAACCTGCGAGTGTAAAATATGAATGAAGAATTTAGATTTATACATGGCTGCGACACAATTTTTCTCGAAACTGCGAGTGTAAGAATGTGGATAAAGAAGTTTATTTTATACATGGCTGCGTGCACGACGAATTCGGGTCGAAACCTGCGAGTGTAAAAATATGAATTTTGATTTATACATGGCTGCGACACACATTTTGCTTCGAAACCTGCGAGAGTAAAAATGTGAATGAAGATTTAGATTTATACTTGGCTGCGACACACATTTTCTTCGAAACTGCGAGTGTAAGAATGTGGATAAAGAAGTTAGATTTATGCCATGGCTGCGACACACATTTTTCTTCTAAACCTGCGAGAGTAAATTGTGGATAAAGAAGTTAGATTTATACATGGCTGCGACACAAATTTTCTTCGAAACCTGCGGGCGTAATAATGTGAATGAAGAATTTAGATTTATACATGGCTGCGACACACATTTTTCTTTGAAACCTGCGGGTGTAAAATGTGAATGAAGAATTTAGATTTGTACATGGCTGCGACACACATTTTGGTTCGAAACCTGCGAGTGTAAAAATATGAATGAAGAATTTAGATTTATAGATGGCTGCGACACACATTTTTCTTCGAAACCTGCGGGTGTAATAATGTGGATGAAGAATTTTGAGTTATACATGGCTGCGACACACATTTTGGTTCGAAACCTGCGAGTGTAAAAATATGAATGATGAATTTAGATTTATACATGGCTACGAAACACATTATGTTACGAAATATATTGTGATTGTAAATAAAATGGCGAAGAATTTAGATTTTGTCATATCTATGACACAAATTTTGCTTCGAAATTTATTTTGAATGCAAAATAAATGGATGAACATTTTAGATTTACGACAACGGAATGCGGTAGACGTAAAAGCATGTATCCCATAGCAGATCTTCACACAGAATTTGATGAAATGAGGGAAACATTGGTAATGAACCAACAGTCTTTTGGACTACTCTGAAGATTATTTTTAATGGGACGGAGAAGGGGATGACAACGTCCAATGTTTCCTCCAAATGATTAGGCCTACTGCGCACGCTCTATAGAGAATGCACCAAGAACATTAAATTCGTGCGAGGCTTTGACGCCGAAGAATCATAACTATTAGGAAAACATCTGATAACTATGATCTACAAGAATTGAGAGCTGAGGTGACGGGGATTAAGCAATAGATTGATAGACTGACAACGGCCTTTTCTCCTTAAAAAAAAAACATACATTACGTTCGGTGATTTAGATACAAGAATTTTATGAATTATTTCAAATTATGAGTAAAAACATACAACATACTGCAATATGTTTAAGATATCAGGAAATTTACTGAAGTTGTATATATGTTCTGAATAAAAACGTGTCCGGTAATGTTGTAGCAAGTTAATTAATGTTAAAATTATTATTGGGAAGTAAACATTATGAGGTTATATCATTAATAGTGAGTGTAGTACATAATTTTTGACGACTCACCTCATATAATTTCAAATTTCTTTGATATCGGCGGTTTCAGACAATATCTAGTCCCTCATCAATCATGGCTTCCACTGATGAAATTCTGTGGTTGTTGATTTCTCTAAGGACATCACCTTAAGATATTGTCTGAAGTGGGACAAGATATTGTTTGAAACCGCCGGTATAAAGAAATTTGAAATTATATGAGGTGAGTCGTTAAAAATATGTTCTCCACTCACTATTAAAGTTAATTAATATTCATATTGTAGTGACCAGTTGTAGAGAGATGAACAGACAGGTGAATGGAGAAAAACTGCATAACAGTGAACTACATTGTCTTTATAGGAAGCCAGATATAATAAGAACAGTTAAGTCTCGTAGACTGTGATATGCAGGACATGTGGCACAAATGGGGAATGAAAGACGTGCATGGAAGCTTCTTGAAGGAAAACCAAAGGGAAAACGCCCAGTTGGTAGACCAAGAATGAGGTGGGAGAATAACATTAACTCTGATTTTAGGGAAGTAGATTATACAGGGAGTTATTGGAAAATATTATCTCAATGTTGGGGATGTATGGAGAGTTTATGTCCGCGCGACCTTGACCCTGTGGGTTCGATAGTGTCAGTCAGTAAGTTATGTGACCAGTTGTAACGATACTAAAAGGAAGTAATGCTTTTGCTGTTATGACCAGTTCTACACATCTGACCACCCAAGTTATGACTGGTTACATGTGACCAGTTATAAGGATGTCCAATAACGAAATAACTAACTAACTCACTGGCACTATCGAACCCGGAGGTTCATGGCCGCGTGGACATAAGCTCTCCATATATCCCTATACTGAGCCATTGTTTTCCAATCATCCCCTGTATAATCTACTTCCGTCAAATCATACTTAACGTTATTCTCCATCTCATTCTTGGTCTACCAACTGGGCGTTTTCCTTCTGGTTTTCCTACAAGAAGCTTCCATGCACGACTTTCATTCCCTATTTGTCACATGTCCTGCCATCGCAGTCTACGAGACTTAATTGTTCTGATTATATCTGGCCTCCTATAAAGACCATGTAATTCACTGTTAAGTAGTCTTCTCCATTCACCTGTCTGTTCATCTCTCTTTGGACCAAACATTTTTCTGAGAACTTTATTCTCAAATACTGGTAATCTCCTTTCCTCCCTTAAAGTAAGAGTCCATGTTTCGCATGCATATAATATAACTGGTAGAATAACAGTTTTATGTATTTTCAGTTTAACGTTTTTTGAAAGGAGTCGGGACATCAAGAGTCTCTGTAATGCATAATAGCATGCATTTCCAGAATTGAGCCTATGTTTAATTTCTTTGTGCATCTCATTCCTATTTGTGATTATTGTTCCTAGGTATTTGAATTCAGCCACTTCCTCAAAATTTCCTTCATTTGTCATTAGCTGTCCATTTCCATTGTATTGTATTTTTGTGTGTACAAATATTTAAATTAATGTACTAAGGCTTGGTTCTTCGCAAGCAATAGTTAATACAGGCAAGGAGAGAGAAAAATGTCTAAACCAAGATCTAGGCTTTGGCGCACTAAACTATTGTACTACTTAGGAAATCCAGGAAGAGACACAGATCTTCATCTTTAGTTGTATGAACTATTATATGCGAAACACAATTTTCTCTTCACGTATAATAAATATTGCGTGCATACGCCAAACCTAAGAACGTTAATTTCAGTACTACGTTTATAATTAGCAGATAACTAACTCATTGTCTTGATCGAACCCGTAGGTTCATGGCCGCGCGGTCATAAGCTCTCCATACGTCTCTATCCTGAGCTAATGTTTTTCAATCATCCCCTGTATAATCTACTTCCCTCAAATCATGGATAATGTCATTCTCCCACCTCACTCTTGGTGTACCAACTGGGCTTTCCCTCGGGGGTTCCTATAAGAAGCTTCCATGCACCTCTTTCATCCCCCATACGTGCCATAAGTGCCCATTGCAGTTTACGATACTTCTTATTTTTCTTCCTCTACGCATGAAAGCTGGCAGCTTGTTGCGTGTTCATTCACTACAATAAAGTAAAGTGATCCCTAACAGGCCTCAGGAGGCCCTTGGGGTAGTAGGAGGTTAAGGCTCCCACTTTTTCTAGACAATCGGCACTTTTATGTCAGCCGGGTTGTCAGCCCTGCGTGACGGCCGCCTTTACCCCAGAACAAGCGTCTGGTACTCATTTCAGTTAGAGGCTGAGTCGACCCCAGGGCCATAGTGCCGCCAGATGGTTTGGGTCAGTTTACAAATCCTGACCCCAACGGGACTTGAACTCTCGACCCTCCGGCTTGTAACTCAGTGCCTTAACCACTACGCTACGGCGTGCCCCGTTCATTCACTACAGGTCCGGGGTATGGTGACGTCCTTCCATCGTACCTCTTTCATTCCCCATACGTGCCACATGTGCCTATCGCAGTCTACGTGAATTAATTGTTCTTATTATATCTGGCTTCCTATACATATAATATATCTTATTATTTTGACTCTTGACTTCCCAGCTCCTTTCAAAAAACGTTAAACTGAAAATATATAAAACTATTATTCTACCAGTTATATTATATGGGTGCGAAATATGGACTCTTACTTTAAGGGAGGAAAGGAGATTACAAGTACTTAGGACATTTTTTGGACCAAAGAGAGATGAACAGACAGGTGAATGGAGAAGACTACAAAACAAGAACTACATGGTCTTTATAGGAAGCCAGATGTAATAAGAACAGTTATTAAGTCTCGTAGACTGCGATGGGCAGGACATATTGCACGTATGGGAATGAAAGACGTGCATGGGAGCTTCTTGTAGGAAAGCCAGAGGAAAAACACCCAGTTGGTAGACCAAGAATGAGGTGGGAGAATAACATTAACTATGATTTCAGGGAAGTAGATTATACAGGGGATGATTGGAAAGCATTAGATCAGGATAGGGATGTATGGAGAGCTTATGTTCGTGCGACCATGAACCTACGGGTTCGATAATGCCAGTGAGTAAGTATTATGTTGTTTTCTCAATTCACCTGTCTGTACAACTCTTTTGCCCCAAAGATTTTCTAAGAACTTTATTCTCAAATACTCGTAATCTTCATTCCTCCCCTAAAGTAAGAGTCCATGTTTCACATATAATATAACTGGGAGAATAACTGTTTTATATATTTTCAGTTTAACGTTTTTTTTTAGAGGAGTTGGGACGGCATTGTAATTAGCAGTTACGATACTGAATAAGTTCCCATTATAATGTATTCTTAGTGGAAGCTATCCTGTTAATGAGAATAAATGTTCACCAATAGGTGTACATGCACTATTTAACTCACGCCCCAAATGGAAGTCAATGACCAATCGACAATCACGTTTCAATGAATTTGTTTTACAACCAACGACAGTACATGTTTCACCTCGCTCTTATCGATTTCTCTTCATCAGCTCCTGCTTTTGTGATAAAGAAAGCTCCTCCTTTTTAATATTCTGATCAGCTCAGGGCATTATTTTCTCCAACAATACATTGCATATAGCAAATAATGAACAGATTCCTTGATGTTACTTAGTTGTTTACTGGAAAAATAACTTAATAACCAACAATGTTGATTATAATGTACAGTTTGATGTGTTTCATTATTTCTCCACTAGGTTGCATTCTTACAATATTGCCATCATATCTGGCAATGCATCATATGATCAAGTAACAGCGAATATACATAACCTCACATTTCTGATTTTTCAAACATCGCCGTTTATATTAAATTATAAATATTTAAAAATACTGGTAACTATATTTAAATAATGACTTTTGAGTAAACAGCTTAATTTTATTCGTTAAGTAGTGCTAACAAATGCCAGTCTTTATTTCCAAATTCTCTAGATTACTTGAAAGTCACTCGTGTCATTACTTATAAAGATTTCTCTCTCTTTATTGATTGCCTAGGCAGCACAATGATAGTGCGACAAAGCGTAAAGCTGGAAACCTTGGATTGAAATCCTGGTTCAGGCAGATATTTATCTCATTACTTGTATTAACTATTGCATGCGAACAGAAAGCCTGAATACATTCATTTTAATACACGTTTGTAATAAATTAGCAGATATGGCGCGGAATATATTCCCATTATGTGTTCCTAATAGAAGCGACCCTGTTGTATGTGAAAAAAAGTTCACTACCAGGGGTACACGGGTATTCCAAGTGTAGATAGAGAGAGAGAAAGAGAAAGAGAGAAAAAGAAAGAAGAAAAAGAGGAGAAAGAGAAAGAGAGAAGAGAGAGAGAGAAGAGAGATAGAGAAATATATATATATGTTTCTTTACTGCATTGCCTAGGTAATGCGCCAGCGCTTAAAGCTGGAGTTCTTGGGTTAAAAGACCCGTTTAAGTAGAATTTTTTCCTCTTTGGTTGTGTTGATGACCAATAGACTTTGACGAATTTCCCTATGTCCCGATAATATAACGTATTATTTAGTTATAAACACGTGCTTAGCTAATAAAATAACATCATAAGTAATGCCACGAGTGATTTCCAATAGGCCTATATGTAGAGAATTTGGAAATCTAGAGTGGCATTTTTTAGGACTATTTAACGAATAAAATTAAGCTGTTTAGCTCAAAAGTCATTATTTAAATATAGTTATTTAAAATATTTATATATTTAATGTAAATCAGAAATGTGAGGTTATGTATATTCACTACAACTTGATCACATTATTTATTGCCAAACAGGATCGCAACATTGTTAGAATATACCCTAGTGGAGAAATAATGAACCGCATCAACTGTATATTGTAATCAATATTGTAGGTTATTAATTTTTTTAATAAAGAACACAGTAAAATAAAGGAATTTGATTCATTATTTGCTATATTGAAATTATTTGTTTAGAAAAATAATGCTCTGATCTGTACAGAATATTAAAAATGAGGAGTTTTTTTATCACAAAAGCAGGAGCTGATAAAGAGAAATTGATAAAGAGCGTGGTCAAACACGACTGTCATTGGGTATAAACAAAATTCATTGAAACGTGATTGGTCATTGACTACCATGTGGGGTATGAGTTAAATAGTCAAAATATTTTTTTCTGGCATTTCCCCCTTTTTGCCCCATTGTGGATCGTGTCGCTGCGTGGCACATGTGGCATGAGATATGCAAAAGCGCCTAAAAGAAAAAATTAGTAATAAGAAAGAAGAACGATTTATATAATAATATAATAATAATAATAATAATAATAATAAATAATAATAATAATAATAAATGATAATGATAATGATAATAATAATAATAATAATGATAATAATAATAATAATAATATAATAATAATAATAATAATATATATAAAATAATAATAATAATAATACTCGTGCATACAGGAAATAAGAACTGGAATGAAAGCAAGAGGACTGGAAGGCATGGATTGGATGGAGAGAGACGAGTGGAGAAGAAAAATAAAACTTTAGGCACAGAAATATGTATACATATTAAAATTCTGTATATAAATAAATAAATTATTATTATTATTATTATTATTATTATTATTGTCATTATTATTATTATTATTTTGTTAGAATACATTTTGAAATCTTGAATACGATGTTCCTAAGATAGGTTCCACATACACCTCAATATTGTTCCATTCTCTGTTGTGGTGAGCCCATGAAACGATGCAATATTTGTGTAGGGATTGGAGACTCTTCAAGACGAATTCTTTCTTTTTCAGTTGTTCGGTAACTTCTAGTGTAAGTGGACAGAAGACTTTCGTTTAATCTCATTTCCTTCTGATGCATTACGTGAACAAGCTATCTTAGTCTTCCACTCTTGACTATTGTTATCGCAGACGGTTCTTGTGACATTCTTAATTTTCTGTTATTCCTTATTCCCCATTCCTCATTTTATCTAATAGCACGAAACATTATTTGTAAACATTTATTTTTAAAATTGATAATAATTAACTCGTTGGTACTATCGAACCCTTAGGTTCGTGATCGCACGGACATAATCTCTCCATACATCCGTATCGTGAGCTGTTTTTTTCGAATATATAATCTACTTCTCTCAAATCATGGTTAATGTTATTTTCACACCTCATTCTTGGTCTACCAACAGGTGATTCTCTCTGCTTAAAATTGAAAATAGAGGAATCTTCTTCTTTCCATGTATTACGCCAAGGCCTGTTACGATCCTATAGAAAATTTTCCCTCCAGTGTTTCATAGCACGGCTCAGTGATCTTCGTCCTCTTGGTATATAATTATAAACAGCTTTGGGGATCCGATTTCAACTCATTCTTTCTAGTTGGTGTTTCCAATTTAGTTGGTACTGTTTAATATATTCCAAAATTGGAGTAGACTTCAATTCTCTTAAGATATCGGTGTTCCATTTCCGATCCCATCTGGTGTAACCCGCTGTTCTGCGCATGAATCTCATTTCACAAGCCGTTATTCTGCTTTCATGTTGTCTTTTTAGTGTCCATGCTTCACTACCATAGGTCAACACTGGTCTAGCCAAAGTGTTGTATAAACCGTAACCTTGTGTTTTTTTTTGTACAAGGGATGGTTTCATAACTTGATTAATAATTCCCAAACTTTTATTATAATTACTAATTTTTCCAGGGATATCCTTTTCATCCCAGATAAAGAGACAATAATAGGAGAATATAAATATAATATTCACGTTTCCACCATGAACCTTCGCGTTCATTATTATCAGTGAGTTTGATAGTTGATATTAAATTGACTTATTCAAATTCCAAATTTTCAATATAACACGTAAAGTTAAAAACAATGAAACACATCTCACCATGGAACGGTAACTGGATAAATTGTGAGAAAGGATCAATAACTACGCGCTTAACCCATTTTAAAAAGTGGTTTACAATTCTGTCATGCCAGGAGAGAATACTAGAAATGTCATAAAGACAACCTGGTGGCCATGGAAAAAATATTCGTATTACAGTTTTATTATCTACTATTAATCATACATTCTGCTGAACAAAATATTCCAGTGTTGCAGTAATACATTATTAACATGTTTCCATAGCTACTTTAGTTTCAAAATTTATGGTGAGGAGGAAAAACGTGGATGAACAATTTCGATTTAGAACACATTTTGCTCCTAAATTTATTGTCAGGGTAAAAACAAAAAGTAGATGAAGAATTTAGATTTAAAGATGGCTAAGACACACATTTCGCTTTGAAATTTGCGAGGATAAGAAAAAAGTGGATGAAGAATTTAGATTTACACACACATTTTGCATCCAAGTTTGTGAGTAAAAAAGTGGATGAATGAAATAGATTTAGGCATAGCTCCGACATTACATCTTGCTTAGAATTTTATTGTTAGTGTAAAAAAAGTGGATGAAGAATTTAGATTTAAAGATGGCTAAGACACACATTTCGCTTTGAAATTTGCGAGGATAAGAAAAAAGTGGATGAAGAATTTAGATTTACACACACATTTTGCATTCAAGTTTGTGAGTAAAAAAGTGGATGAATGAAATAGATTTAGGCATAGCTCCGACATACATCTTGCTTCGAATTTTATTGTTAGTGTAAAAAAAGTGGATGAAGAATTTAGATTTAAAGATGGCTAAGACACACATTTCGCTTTGAAATTTGCGAGGATAAGAAAAAAGTGGATAAAGAATTTAGATTTACACACACATTTTGCATCCAAGTTTGTGAGTAAAAAAGTGGATGAATGAAATAGATTTAGGCATAGCTCCGACACACATCTTGCTTCGAATTTTATTGTTAGTGTAAAAAAAGTGGATGAAGAATTTAGATTTAAATATGGCTAAGACACACATTTCGCTTTGAAATTTGCGAGGATAAGAAAAAAGTGGATGAAGAATTTTAGATTTACACACACAATTTTGCATCCAAGTTTGTGAGTAAAAAAGTGGATGAATGATATAGATGTAGGCATAGCTCCGACATACATCTTGCTTCGAATTTTATTGTTAGTGTAAAAAAAGTGGATGAAGAATTTAGATTTAAAGATGGCTAAGACACACATTTCGCTTTGAAATTTGCGAGGATAAGAAAAAAGTGGATGAAGAATTTAGATTTACACACACATTTTGCATCCAAGTTTGTGAGTAAAAAAGTGGATGAATGAAATAGATTTAGGCATAGCTCCGATACACATCTTACTTCGAATTTTATTGTTAGTGTAAAAAAAGTGGATGAAGAATTTAGATTTAAAGATGGCTAAGACACACATTCCGCTTTGAAATTTTCGAGGATAAGAAAAAAGTGGATGTCGAATTTAGATTTACACACACATTTTGCATCCAAGTTTGTGAGTAAAAAGGTGGATGAATGAAATAGATTTAGGCCTAGCTCCGACATACATCTTGCTTCGAATTTATTGTTAGTGTAAAAAAAGTGGATGAAGAATTTAGATTTAAAGATGGCTACAGACACACATTTCGCTTTGAAATTTGCGAGGATAAGAAAAAAAGTGGATGAAGAATTTAGATTTACACACACATTTTGCATCCAAGTTTGTGAGTAAAAAAAGTGGATTAATGAATAGACTTAGGCATAGCTCCGACATCCATCTGGGCTTCGAAATCTATTGTTAGAGTACAACAAAGTGGATGCAAGATATACGATTTAAAGATGGCTAAGGCACACATTTCGATTGAAATTTGCCGAGGATAAGAAAAAAGTGGATGACAGAATTAGATTACACACACATTTTGCATCCAAGTTGTGAGTAAAAAAGTGGTGAATGAAATAAATTTAGGATAGCTCTGGACATACATCGGTTAGATTTTATTGCAGTAAAAAAAGGGATAAGAATTTAGATTAAAGATGGATAGACCACACATTCGCTTGAAATTTGATGTTGTCGGTCGAGGATAAGAAAAGTGGGATGAAGATGTTGTCTGTATAGTATTTACCACGCATTTTCGCATCCAAGATTTGTGTGAACTTAAAAGTGGTGATGACTTATAGATTAGTCATAGCCGACACATACTCTTGCCTTCGAATTTATTGTTAGTGTAAAAAAAAGTGGATGAAGAATTTAGATTTAAAGATGGTAAGACAACATTTCCTTTGAAATTGCGAGGATAAGAAAAAATGGCGAAAAAATTAGATTTACACAACATTTGCATCCAAGTTTGTGAGTAAAAAAGTGGATGATGAAATAGATTAGGCAAGCTCCGAAACACATCTATTCGAATTGTATTGTTAGTGTAAAAAAATGGTGAAGATTAGATTTAACGATGGTAAGACAAACATTTCGCTTTGAATTTGCGAGATAAGAAAAAAGTGGATGAAGAATTAGATTTACACAAACATTTTGCATCAAGTTTGTGAGTAAAAAAGGGGGAAGAAATAGTTTGGCATAGCTCCGACATACATAGGGATTCGAATGTATTGTTAGTGTAAAAAAAAGTGGATGAAGAATTTAGATTTAAAGATGGCTAAGGCACACATTTCGCTTTGAAATTTGCGAGGATAAGAAAAAAGTGGATGAAGAATTTAGATTTACACACACATTTTGCATCCAAGTTTGTGAGTAAAAAAGTGGATGAATGAAATAAATTTTAGGCATAGCTCTGACATACATCTTTGCTTCGAATTTTATTGTTAGTGTAAAAAAAGTGGATGAAGAATTTAGATTTAAAGATGGCTAAAGACACACATTTCGCTTTGAAATTTGCGAGGATAAGAAAAAAGTGGATGAAGAATTTAGATTTTACACACACATTTTGCATCCAAGATTGTGAGTAAAAAGTGGATGAATGAAATAGATTTAGGCATAGCTCCGACATACATCTTGCTTCGAATTTTATTGTTAGTGTAAAAAAAGTGGATGAAGATTTAGATTTGGACACACATTTTGCATCCAAGTTTGTGAGTAAATAAAGCGGATGAATAATTTAGATTTAGAGAATGCTCAGACACAAATTTTGCTTCGAAATTTGAGAGTGTAGAAAAAAAGTGGATGAGGAATTTAAAATTTACACAAACAATTTGCATCAAAGTTTGTGAGTAAAAAGTGGATGAATAATTTGGATTTAGGCATAGCTCTGACACACATTTGCTTCGAATTTTATTGTGAGTATAAAAAAAGTGGAAGAACAATTTAGAATTAGACACACTTTTGCATTCACGTTTGTGAGTAAAAGAAATGGACGAATATTTTCGATTTAGGCATAGCTCCGACATACATTTTGCTTCGAATTTTATTGTGAGTATAAAAAAAGTGGATGAACAATTTAGATTTAGGCACACATTTTGCATCCACGTTTGTGAGTAAAAAAAAAGTGGATGAATAATTTAGATTTAGGCATAGCTCTGACACATTATGCTACGAATTTTATTGTGAGTGTAAAAAAAAAGTGGATAAAGAATTTAGTTTTAGAGACACATTTTGCATCCAAGTGTGTGAGTAAAAAAAGTGGTTGAATAATTTAGATTTAGGCATAGTTCCGACACCCACTTCACTTCGAAACCTGCGAGTGTAAAAATATGAGTGAAGAATTTAGATTTATTCATGGCTAAGACACACATTTTGGTTCGAAACCTGTGAGTGTAAAAAATGTGAATGAAGAATTTAGATTCAGACACAGCTACGACAAACAAATTTTTCTTCGAAACCTGCGAGTGTAAAAATGTGGGTGACGAATTTAGATTTATACTGACTATGACACATATTTTGCTTCGAACCCTGCGAGTGTAAAAAGTGGATGAAGAATTTAGATTTATACATGGCTGCGGCACACATTTTGGTTCGAAACCTGCGAGGGTAAAAATATGAATGAAGAATTTAGATTTATACATGGCTGCGAGATACATTTTGGTTCGAAACCTGGGAGTGTAAAAATATGAATGAAGAATTTAAATTAATACATGGCTGCGACACACATTTTGCTTCGAAACCTGCGAGAGTAAAAATGGGAAGGAAGATGTTAGATTTATACATGGCTACGACACACAATTTGGGTCGAAGCCTGCGAGTGTAAAAATATGAATGAAGAATTTAGATTTATACATGGCTGCGTCACATATTTTGCTTCGAATCTGCGAGAGTAAAATGTGAATGAAAATTTATATTTATACATGGCTGCGACACACACTTTTCTTCGAAACCTGCGAGTGTAAGAATGTGGATAAAGAAGATAGATTTATACATGGCTGCGACACACATTTTCCTTCGAAACCTGCGAGTTTAAAAATGTGGATGAGAAGTTAGATTTATACATGGCTGCGACACACATTTCCTTCGAAACCTGCTAGTGTAATAATGTGGATGAATTTAGATTTATACATGGCTGCGACACACATTTTTCTTCGAAACCTGCGGGTGTAAAAATGTGAATGAAGAATTTAGATTTATACATGGCTGCGATACACATTTTTCTTCGAAACCTACGGGTGTAAAAATGTGAATGAAGAATTTAGATTTATACATGGCTGCGATACACATTTTTCTTCGAAACCTACGGGTGTAAAAATGTGAATGAAGAATTTAGATTTATACATGGCTGCGACACACATTTTTCTTCGATACCTGCGGGTGTAAAAATGTGAATGAAGAATTTAGATTTATACATGGCTGCGATACACATTTTTCTTCGAAACCTACGGGTGTAAAAATGTGAATGAAGAATTTAGATTTATACATGGCTGCCACACACATTTTTTTCGAAACCTGGGGGTGTAAAAAAGTGAATGAAGAATTTAGATTTATACATGGCTGCGACACACATTTTTCTTCGAAACCTGAGGGTGTAAAAATATGAATGAAGAATTTAGGTATATACATGGCTGCGACACACATTTTTCTTCAAAACCTGCGGGTGTAATAATGTGAATGAAGAATTTAGATATATACATGGCTGCGACACACATTTTGGTTCGAAACCTGCGAGTGTATAAATATGAATGAAGAATTTAGATTTATACATGGCTGCGACACACATTTTGGTTCGAAAACTGGGAGTGTAAAAATACGAATGAGGAATTTAGATTTATACATGATTGCGACACACATTTTGCTTCGAAACCTGCGAGAGTAAAAATGTGAATGAAGAATTTAGATTTATACATGGCTGCGACACACATTTTCTTCGAAACTCCGAGTGTAACAATGTGGATAAAGAAGTTTTATTTATACATGGCTGCGACACACAATTTGGGTCGAAACCTGCGAGTGTAAAAATATGAATGAAGAATTTAGATTTATACATGGCTGCGACACACATTTTTCTTCGAAACTGCGAGTGTAACAATGTGGATAGAGAAGTTTTATTTATACATGGCTGCGACACACAATTTGGGTCGAAACCTGCGAGTGTAAAAATATGAATGAAGAATTTAGATTTATACATGGCTGCGACACACATTTTGCTTCGAAACCTGCGAGAGTAAAAATGTGAATGAAGAATTTAGATTTATACTTGGCTGCGACACACATTTTTCTTCGAAACTGCGAGTGTAAGAATGTGGATAAAGAAGTTAGATTTATACATGGCTGCGACACACATTTTTCTTCTAAACCAGCGAGAGTAAAAATGTGGATAAAGAAGTTAGATTTATACATGGCTGCGACACAAATTTTCTTCGAAACCTGCGGGCGTAATAATGTGAATGAAGAATTTAGATTTATACATGGCTGCGACACACATTTTTCTTTGAAACCTGCGGGTGTAAAAATGTGAATGAAGAATTTAGATTTGTACATGGCTGCGACACACATTTTGGTTCGAAACCTGCGAGTGTAAAAATATGAATGAAGAATTTAGATTTATAGATGGCTGCGACACACATTTTTCTTCGAAACCTGCGGGTGTAATAATGTGGATGAAGAATTTTGAGTTATACATGGCTGCGACACACATTTTGGTTCGAAACCTGCGAGTGTAAAAATATGAATGATGAATTTAGATTTATACATGGCTACGAAACACATTATGTTACGAAATATATTGTGAATGTAAATAAAATGGCGAAGAATTTAGATTTTGTCATATCTATGACACAAATTATGCTTCGAAATTTATTTTGAAAGCATAATAAATGGATGAACAATTTAGATTTACGACAGCGGAATGCGGTAGACGTAAAAGCATGTATCCCGTAGAAGATCTTCACACAGAATTTGATGAAATTGAGGGAAACATTGGTAATGAACCAACAGTCTTTTGGACTACTCTGAAGATTATTTTTAATGGGACGGAGAAGGGGATGACAACGTCCAATGTTTCCTCCAAATGATTATGCCTACTTCGCACGCTCTATAGATAATGCACCAAGAACATTAAATTCGTGCGAGGCTTTGACGCCGAAGAATCATCACTATTAGGAAAACATCTGATAACTATGATCTACAAGAATTGAGAGCTGAGGTGACGGGGATTAAGCAATAGATTGATAGACTGACAACCTCCTTTTCTCCTTAAAAAAAAACATACATTACGTTCGGTGATTTAGATACAAGAATTTTAAGAATTATTTCAAATTATGAGTAAAAACATACAACATACTGCAATATGTTTAAGATATCAGGAAATTTACTGAAGTTGTATATATGTTCTGAATAAAACGTGTCCGGTAATGTTGTAGCAAGTTAATTAATGTTAAAATTATTATGGGAAGTAAACATTATGAGGTTATATCATTAATAGTGAGTGTAGTACATATTTTTGACGACTCACCTCATATAATTTCAAATTTCTTTGATATCGGCGGTTTCAGACAATATCTAGTCCCTCATCAATCATGGCTTCCACTGATGAAATTCTGTGGTTGTTGATTTCTCTAAGGACATCACCTTAAGATATTGTCTGAAGTGGGACAAGATATTGTTTGAAACCGCCGGTATTAAAGAAATTTGAAATTATATGAGGTGAGTCGTTAAAAATATGTTCTCCACTCACTATTAAAGTTAATTAATATTCATATGTGACCAGTTGTAGAGAGATGAACAGACAGGTCAATGGAGAAAACTGCATAACAGTGAACTACTTTGTCTTTACAGGAAGCCAGATATAATAAGAACAGTTAAGTCTCGTACACTGTGATATGCAGGACATGTGGCACAAATGGGGAAAGAAAGACGTGCATGGAAGCTTCTTGAAGGAAAACCAAAGGGAAAACGCCCAGTTGGTAGACCAAGAATGAGGTGGGAGAATAACATTAACTCTGATTTGAGGGAAGTAGATTATACAGGGAGTTATTGGAAAATATTATCTCAGTGTTGGGGATGTATGGAGAGTTTATGTCCGCGCGGCCTTGACCCTATGGGTTCGATAGTGCCAGTCAGTTAGTTATGTGACCAGTTGTAACGATACTAAAAGGAAGTGATGCTTTTCCAGTTATGACCAGTTCTACACATGTGACCACCCAAGTTATGACTGGTTACATGTGACCAGTTATAAGATGAGCATAACGAAATATCTAACTAACTCACTGGCACTATCGAACCCGGAGGTTCATGGCCGCGTGGACATAAGCTCTCCATATATCCATATTCTGAGCCATTGTTTTCCAATCATCCCCTGTATAATCTACATCCGTCAAATCATACTTAACGTTATTCTCCAATCTCATTCTTGGTCTACCAACTGGGCGTTTTCCTTCTGGTTTTCCTACAAGAAGCTTCCATGCACGACTTTCATTCCCTATTTGTGTCACATGTCCTGCCATCGCAGTCTACGAGACTTAATTGTTCTGATTATATCTGGCCTCCTATAAAGACCATGTAATTCACTGTTAAGTAGTCTTCTCCATTCACCTGTCTGTTCATCTCTCTTTGGACCAAAGATATTTCTGAGAACTTTATTCTCAAATACTGGTAATCTCCTTTCCTCCCTTAAAGTAAGAGTCCATGTTTCGCATGCATATAATATAACTGGTAGAATAACAGTTTTATGTATTTTCAGTTTAACGTTTTTTTGAAAGGAGTCGGGACATCAAGAGTCTCTGTAATGCATAATAGCATGCATTTCCAGAATTGAGCCTATGTTTAATTCCTTTGTGCATCTCATTCCTATTTGTGATTATTGTTCCTAGGTATTTGAATTCAGCCACTTCCTCAAAATTTCCTTCATTTGTCATTAGCTGTCCATTTCCATTATATAATGTATTTTTGTGGTGTACAAATATTTAAATTAATGTACTAAGGCTTGTTCTTCGCAAGCAATAGTTAATACAGGCAAGGAGAGAAAAAAATGTCTAAACCAAGATCTAGGCGTTGGCGCAATAAACTATTGTACTACTTAGGAAATCCAGGAAGAGAAACAGATCTTCATCTTTAGTTGTATGAACTATTAATTATATGCGAAACACAATTTTCTCTTCACGTATAATACGAGTAAATATTGCATGGGTACTCAAAACCTAAGAACGTTAATTTCAGTACTACGTTTATAATTAGCAGATAACTAACTCATTGTCTTGATCGAACCCGTAGGTTCATGGCCGCGCGGTCATAAGCTCTCCATACGTCTCTATCCTGAGCTAATGTTTTTCAATCATCCCCTGTAAAATCTACTTCCCTCAAATCATGGATAATGTCATTCTCCCACCTCACTCTTGGTGTACCAACTGGGCTTTTCCTCGGGGGTTCCTATAAGAAGCTTCCATGCACCTCTTTCATCCCCCATACGTGCCATAAGTGCCCATTGCAGTTTACGATACTTCTTATTTTTCTTCCTCTACGCATGAAAGCTGGCAGCTTGTTGCGTGTTCATTCACTACAAGTAAAGTAAAGTGATCCCTAACAGGCCTCAGGAGGCCCTTGGGGTAGTAGGAGGTTAAGGCTCCCACTTTTTCTAGACAATCGGCACTTTATGTCAGCCGGGTTGTCAGCCCTGCGTGACGGCCGCCTTTACCCCAGAACAAGCGTCTGGTACTCATTTCAGTTAGAGGCTGAGTCGACCCCAGGGCCTAGTGCCGCCAGATGGTTTGGGTCAGTTTACAAATCCTGACCCCAACGGGACTTGAACTCTCGACCCTCCGGCTTGTAACTCAGTGCCTTAACCACTACGCTACGGCGTGCCCCGTTCATTCACTACAGGTCCGGGGTATGGTGACGTCCTTCCATCGTACCTCTTTCATTCCCCATACGTGCCACATGTGCCTATCGCAGTCTACGTGAATTAATTGTTCTTATTATATCTGGCTTCCTATACATATAATATATCTTATTATTGTGACTCTTGACTTCCCAGCTCCTTTCAAAAAACGTTAAACTGAAAATATATAAAACTATTATTCTACCAGTTATATTATATGGGTGCGAAATATGGACTCTTACTTTAAGGGAGGAAAGGAGATTACAAGTACTTAGGACATTTTTTGGACCAAAGAGAGATGAACAGACAGGTGAATGGAGAAGACTACAAAACAAGAACTACATGGTCTTTATAGGAAGCCAGATGTAATAAGAACAGTTAAGTCTCGTAGACTGCGATGGGCAGGACATGTTGCACGTATGGGGAATGAAAGACGTGCATGGGAGCTTCTTGTAGGAAAGCCAGAGGAAAAACACCCAGTTGGTAGACCAAGAATGAGGTGGGAGAATAACATTAACTATGATTTCAGGGAAGTAGATTATACAGGGGATGATTGGAAAGCATTAGATCAGGATAGGGATGTATGGAGAGCTTATGTTCGTGCGACCATGAACCTACGGGTTCGATAATGCCAGTGAGTAAGTATTATGTTGTTTTCTCAATTCACCTGTCTGTACAACTCTTTTTGCCCCAAAGATTTTCCTAAGAACTTTATTCTCAAATACTCGTAATCTTCATTCCTCCCCTAAAGTAAGAGTCCATGTTTCACATATAATATAACTGGGAGAATAACTGTTTTATATATTTTCAGTTTAACGTTTTTTTTAGAGGAGTTGGGACGGCATTGTAATTAGCAGTTACGATACTGAATAAGTTCCCATTATAATGTATTCTTAGTGGAAGCTATCCTGTTAATGAGAATAGATGTTCACTAATAGGTGTACACGCACTATTTAACTCACGCCCCAAATGGAAGTCAATGACCAATCGACAATCACGTTTCAATGAATTTTGTTTTACAACCAACGACAGTAATATTTCACCTCGCTCTTTATCGATTTCTCTTCATCAGCTCCTGCTTTTGTGATAAAGAAAGCTCCTCCTTTTTAATATTCTGATCAGCTCAGGGCATTATTTTCTCCAACAAATACATTGCATATAGCAAATAATGAACAGATTCCTTGATGTTACTTAGTTGTTTACTGGAAAAATAACTTAATAACCAACAATGTTGATTATAATGTACAGTTTGATGTGTTTCATTATTTCTCCACTAGGTTGCATTCTTACAATATTGCCATCATATCTGGCAATGCATCATATGATCAAGTAACAGCGAATATACATAACCTCACATTTCTGATTTTTCAAACATCGCCGTTTATATTAAATATATAAATATTTAAAAATACTGGTAACTATATTTAAATAATGACTTTTGAGTAAACAGCTTAATTTTATTCGTTAAGTAGTGCTAACAAATGCCAGTCTTTATTTCCAAATTCTCTAGATTACTTGAAAGTCACTCGTGTCATTATACTTATAAAGATTTCTCTCTCTTTATTGATTGCCTAGGCAGCACAATGATAGTGCGACAAAGCGTAAAGCTGGAAACCTTGGATTGAAATCCTGGTTCAGGCAGATATTTATCTCATTACTTGTATTAACTATTGCATGCGAACAGAAAGCCTGAATACATTCATTTTAATACACGTTTGTAATAAATTAGCAGATATGGCGCGGAATATATTCCCATTATGTGTTCCTAATAGAAGCGACCCTGTTGTAATGTGAAAAAAAGTTCACTACCAGGGGTACACGGGTATTCCAAGTGTAGATAGAGAGAGAGAAAGAGAAAGAGAGAAAAAGAGAGAGAGAGAGAAAAAGAGAAAAAGAGAAAGAGAGAGAGAGAGAGAGAAATATATATATATGTTTCTTTACTGCATTGCCTAGGTAATGCGCCAGCGCTTAAAGCTGGGGTTCTTGGGTTAAAATACCGGTTTAAGTAGAATTTTTTTCTCTTTGGATGTGTTGATGACCAATTGACTTTGACGAATTTCCCTATGTCCCGCTAATATAACGCATTATTTAGTTATAAACACGTGCTTAGCTAATAAAATAACATCATAAGTAATGCCACGAGTGATTTCCAATAGGCCTATATGTAGAGAATTTGGAAATCTAGAGTGGCATTTTTTAGGACTATTTAACGAATAAAATTAAGCTGTTTACTCAAAAGTCATTATTTAAATATAGTTATTTTAAAATATTTATATATTTAATGTAAATCAGAAATGTGAGGTTATGTATATTCACTACAACTTGATCACATTATTTATTGCCAAACAGGATCGCAACATTGTTAGAATATACCCTAGTGGAGAAATAATGAACCGCATCAAACTGTATATTGTAATCAATATTGTAGGTTATTAATTTTTTAATAAAGAACACAGTAAAATAAAGGAATTTGTTCATTATTTGCTATATTGAAATTATTTGTTGAAGAAAAATAATGCTCTGATCTGTACAGAATATTAAAAATGAGGAGTTTTTTTATCACAAAAGCAGGAGCTGATAAAGAGAAATTGATAAAGAGCGTGGTCAAACACGACTGTCATTGGTTATAAACAAAATTCATTGAAACGTGATTGGTCATTGACTACCATGTGGGGTATGAGTTAAATAGTCAAAATATTTTTTTCTGGCATTTCCCCCTTTTTGCCCCATTGTGGTAAGTGTCGCTGCGTGGCACATGTGGCATGAGATATGCAAAAGCGCCTAAAAGAAAAAATAAGTAATAAGAAAGAAGAACGATTTATAATAATAATAATAATAATAATAATAATAATAATAATAATAATAATAATAATAATAATAATATTAATAATAATAATAATGATAATAATGATAATAATAATAATAATAATAATAATAATAATAATAATAATAATAATAATAATAATAATACTCGTGCATACAGGAAATAAGAACTGGAATGAAAGCAAGAGGACTGGAAGGCATGGATTGGATGGAGAGAGACGAGTGGAGAAGAAAAATAAAACTTTAGGCACAGAAATATGTATACATATTAAAATTCTGTATATAAATAAATAAATTATTATTATTATTATTATTATTAATATTATTATTATTATTGTCATTATTATTATTATTATTATTTTGTTAGAATACATTTTGAAGTCTTGAATACGATGTTCCTAAGATAAGTTCCACATACATCTCAATATTGTTCCATTCTCTGTCGTGGTGAGCCCATGAAACGATGCAATATTTGTGTAGGGATTGGAGACTCTTCAAGATGAATTCTTTCTTTTTCAGTTGTTCGGTAACTTCTAGTGTAAGTCGACAGAAGACTTTCGTTTAATCCTATTTCCTTCTGATGCATTACGTGAACAAGCTATCTTAGTCTTCCACTCTTGACTATTGTTATCGCAGACGGTTCTTGTGACATTCTTAATTTTCTGTTATTCCTTATTCCCCATTCCTCATTTTATCTAATAGCACGAAACATTATTTGTAAACATTTATTTTTAAAATTGATAATAATTAACTCGTTGGTACTATCGAACCCTTAGGTTCGTGATCGCACGACATAATCTCTCCATACATCCGTATCGTGAGCTGTTTTTTTCGAATATATAATCTACTTCTCTCAAATCATGGTTAATGTTATTTTCACACCTCATTCTTGGTCTACCAACAGGTGATCCTCTCTGCTTAAAATTGAAAATAGGGGAATCTTCTTCCTTCCAAGTATTACGCCAAGGCCTGTTACGATCCTATAGAAAATTTTCCCTCCAGTGTTTCATAGCACGGCTCAGTGACCTTCGTCCTCTTGGTATATAATTATAAACAGCTTTGGGGATCCGATTTGAACTCATTCTTTCTAGATGGTGTTTTCAATTTAGTTTGTACTGTTTAATATATTCCAAAATTGGAGTAGACTTCAATTCTTTTAAGATATCGGTGTTCCATTCCGATCCCATCTGGTGTAACCCGCTGTTCTGCGCATGAATCTCATTTCACAAGCCGTTATTCTGCTTTCATGTTGTCTTTTTAGTGTCCATGCTTCACTACCATAGGTCAACACTGGTCTAGCCAAAGTGTTGTATAAACGTAACCTTGTGTTTTTTTTGTACAAGGGATGGTTTCATAACTTGATTAATAATTCCCAAACTTTTATTATAATTACTAATTTTTCCAGGGATATCCTTTTCATCCCAGATAGAGAGATAATAATAGGGGGATATAAATATAATATTCACGTTTTGACCATGGACCTTCGCGTTCATTATTATCAGTGAGTTTGATAGTTGATATTAAATTGATTTATTCAAATTCCAAATGTCCAATATAACACGTAAAGTTAAAAACAATGAAACACATCTCACCATGGAACGGCAACTGGATAAATAGTGAGAAAGGTTCAATAACTACGCGCTTAACCCATTTTAAGAAGTGGTTTACAATTCTGTCATGCCAGGAGAGAATACTAGAAATGTCATAAAGACATCCTGGTGGCATTGGTAAAAACATGCGTATTACAGTTTGATTATCTACTATTAATCATACATTCTACTCAACAAAATATTCCAGTGTTGCAGTAATACATTATTAACATGTTTCCATAGCTACTTTAGTTCCAAAATTTATGGTGAGGAGGAAAAACGTGGATGAACAATTTCGATTTAGAACACATTTTGCTCCTAAATTTATTGTCAGGGTAAAAAAAAAGTAGATGAAGAATTTAGATTTAAAGATGGCTAAGACACACATTTCGCATTGAAATTTGCGTGGATAAGAAAAAAGTGGATGAAGAATTTAGATTTACACACACATTTTGCATCCAAGTTTGTGAGTAAAAAAGCGGATGAATGAAATAGATTTAGGCATAGCTCCGACATACATCTTGTTTCGAATTTTATTGTTAGTGTAAAAAAAGTGGATGAAGAATTTAGATTTAAAGATGGCTAAGAGACACAATTCGCTTTGAAATTTGCGAGGATAAGAAAAAAGTGGATGAAGAATTTAGATTTACACACACATTTTGCATCCAAGTTTGTGAGTAAAAAAGTGGATGAATGAAATAGATTTAGGCATAGCTCCGACATACATCTTGTTTCGAATTTTATTGTTAGTGTAAAAAAAGTGGATGAAGAATTTAGATTTAAAGATGGCTAAGAGACACATTTCGCTTTGAAATTTGCGAGGATAAGAAAAAAGTGGATGAAGAATTTAGATTTACACACACATTTTGCATCCAAGTTTGTGAGTAAAAAAGTGGATGAATGAAATAGATTTAGGCATAGCTCCGACATACATCTTGTTTCGAATTTTATTGTTAGTGTAAAAAAAGTGGATGAAGAATTTAGATTTAAAGATGGCTAAGACACACATTTCGCTTTGAAATTTGCGAGGATAAGAAAAAAGTGGATGAAGAATTTAGATTTACACACACATTTTGCATCCAAGTTTGTGAGTAGATAAGTGGATGAATGAAATAGATTTAGGCATAGCTCCGACATACATCTTGCTTCGAATTTTATTGTTAGTGTAAAAAAAGTGGATGAAGAATTGAGATTTGGACACACATTTTGCATCCAAGTTTGTGAGTAAAAAAAGCGGATTAATAATTTAGATTTAGGCATAGCTCTGACACATATTTGCTTCGAATGTTATTGTGAGTGTAAAAAAAAATTGGATGAACAATTTACATTTAGACACAAATTTTGCATCCAAGTTTGTTAGTAAAAAGGTGGATGAATAATATAGATTTAGGCATAGCTCCGACATACATTTTGCTTCGAATTTTATTGTGAGTATAAAAAAAGTGGATGAACAATTTAGAATTAGACACACATTTTGCATTCACGTTTGTGAGTAAAAAAAATGGATGAATAATTTCAATTTAGTCAGCTCCGACACACATTTTGCTTCGAATTTTATCGTGAGTGTAAAAAAATGGATGAAGAATTTAGTTTTAGACACACATTTCGCATCCAAGTTTGTAAGTAAAAAAAAAGTGGATGAATAATTTGGATTTAGGCATAGCTCTGACACATATTATGCTTCGAAATTTATTGTGAGGATAAAAATGTGGATGAAGAATTTAGATTTGGAGATAGCTCAGACACACATTTTTTTTCGAAATTTGCGAGTGTAAGAAAAAAATGGATGAGGAATTTAAATTTACACAAACATTTTGCATCAAAGTTTGTGAGTAAAAAAGTGGATGAATAATTTGGATTTAGGCATAGCTCTTTCCCACATTTTGCTTCGAATTTTATTGTAAGTGTAAAAAAACAGTGGATGAAGAATTTAGATTTAGACACACATTTTGCATCCACGTTTGTGAGTAAAAAAAAGTGTATGAATAATTTATATTTAGGCATAGCTATGAGACACATTTTGCTTCGAAATTTGCGAGTGTAAGAAAAAAGTGAAAGAAGAATTTAGACTAACACACACATTTTCCATCCAAATTTGTGAGTAAAAAAGTGGATGAATAAAATAGATTTAGGCATAGCTCCGACATACATCTTGCTTCAAATTATATTGTTAGTGTAAAGAGGAGGATGAAGAATTTAGATTTGAACACCACATTTTCCATCCTTTTGTGAGTAAAAAAGTGGATGAATAATTTAGATTTAGGCATCGCTCCGACGTACGTTTTGCTTCGAATTTATTGTGTGTGTAAAAAAAACAGTGGATGAAAAATTTAGATTTAGATACACATTTTGCATCCAAGTTTGTGAGTAAAAAAGTGGATGAATAATTAAGATTTAGGCTAGTTCCGACATACATTTGCTTCGAATTTATTGTGAGTGTAAAAACAGTAGGTGAAGAATTTAGATTTAGACACACATTTTCCATCCAAGTTTGTGAGTAAAAAAGTAGATGAATAATTTAGATTTACGCATAGCTCCGACATACGTTTTGCTTCGAATTTTATTGTGAGTGTAAAGAAAGTGGACGAAGAATTGATTTTGGACACACATTTTGCATCCAAGTTTGTGAGTAAAAAAAGCGGATGAATAATATAGATTTAGGCATAGTTTCCGACATACATTTTGCTTCGAATTTTATTGTGAGTATAAAAAAAGTGGATTAACAATTTAGAATTAGACACACATTTTGCATTCACGTTTGTGAGTAAAAGAAATGGATGAATATTTTCGATTTAGGCATAGCTCCGACATACATTTTGCTTCGAATTTTATTATGAGTATAAAAAAAGTGGATTAACAATTTAAGAATTAGACACACATTTTGCATTCACATTTGTGAGTAAAAAAAAATGGATGAATATTTTCGATTTAGGCATAGCTTCGACATATATTTTGCTTCGAATTTTATTGTGAGTATAAAAAAAGTGGATTAACAATTTAGAATTAGACACACATTTTGCATTCACGTTTGTGAGTAAAAAGAAATGGACGAATATTTTCGATTTAGGCATAGCTCCGACATACATTTTGCTTCGAATTTTATTGTGAGTAGGCCTATAAAAAAAGTGGATGAACAATTTAGATTTAGGCATAGCTCTGACACATTATGCTACGAATTTTATTGTGAGTGTAAAAAAAAAGTGGATGAAGAATTTAGTTTTAAAGACACATTTTGCATCCAAGTGTGTGATTAAAAAAGTGGATGAATAATTTAGATTTAGGCATAGTTCCGACACCACACTTCACTTCGAAAACCTGCGAGTTGTAAAAATATGAGTGAAGAATTTAGATTTATTCATGGCTAAAAACACACAATTTGCTTCGAAACTGTGAGTGTAAAAAATGTGAATGAAGAATTTAGATTTAGACCACAGCTACGACAAACATTTTCCTTCGAAACCTGCTAGAGTAATAATGTGAATGAAGAATTTAGATTTATACATGGCTGCGACACACATTTTTCTTCGAAACCTGCGGGTGTAAAAATGTGAATGAAGAATTTAGATTTATACATGGCTGCGACACACATTTTTCTTGGATACCTGCAAGTGTAAAAATGTGAATGAAGAATTTAGATTTATACATGGCTGCGATACACATTTTTCTTCGATACCTGCGGGTGTAAAAATGTGAATGAAGAATTTAGATTTATACATGGCTGCGATACACATTTATCTTCGATACCTGCGGGTGTAAAAATGTGAATGAAGAATTTAGATTTATACATGGCTGCGACACACACATTTTTCTTCGAAACCTGCGGGTGTAAAAATGTGAATGAAGAATTTAGATTTATACATGGCTGCGACACACATTTTTCTTCGAAACCTGCGGGTGTAAAAATGTGAATGAAGAATTTCGATTTATACATGGCTGCGACACACATTTTTCTTCCATACCTGCGTGTGTAAAAATGTGAATGAAGAATTTAGATTTATACATGGCTGCGATACACATTTTTCTTCGAAACCTGCGGGTGTAAAAATGTGAATGAAGAATTTAGATTTATACATGGCTGCGACACACAATTTTCTTCGATACCTGCGGGTGTAAAAATGTGAATGAAGAATTTAGATTTATACATGGCTGCGATACACATTTTTTCTTCGAAACCTACGGTGTAAAAATGTGAATGAAGAATTTAGATTTATACATGGCTGCGACACACATTTTTTTCGATACCTGCGGGTGTAAAAATGTAAATGAAGAATTTAGATTTATACATGGCTGCGATACACATTTTTCTTCGAAACCTGCGGGTGTAAAAATGTGAATGAAGAATTTAGATTTATACATGGCTGCGACACACAATTTTCTTCGATACCTGCGGGTGTAAAAATGTAAATGAAGAATTTAGATTTATACATGGCTGCGATACACATTTTTCTTCGAAACCTGCGGGTGTAAAAATGTGAATGAAGAATTTAGATTTATACATGGCTGCGACACACATTTTTTTTCGATACCTGCGGGTGTAAAAATGTAAATGAAGAATTTAGATTTATACATGGCTGCGATACACATTTTTCTTCGAAACCTGCGGGTGTAAAAATGTGAATGAAGAATTTAGATTTATACATGGCTGCGACACACAATTTTCTTCGATACCTGCGGGTGTAAAAATGTGAATGAAGAATTTAGATTTATACATGGCTGCGATACACATTTTTCTTCGAAACCTACGGGTGTAAAAATGTGAATGAAGAATTTAGATTTATACATGGCTGCGACACACATTTTTCTTCGATACCTGCGGGTGTAAAAATGTAAATGAAGAATTTAGATTTATACATGGCTGCGACACACATTTTTCTTCGATACCTGCGGGTGTAAAAATGTGAATGAAGAATTTAGATTTATACATGGCTGCGATACACATTTTTCTTCGAAACCTACGGGTGTAAAAATGTGAATGAAGAATTTAGATTTATACATGGCTGCGACACACATTTTTTTCGATACCTGCGGGTGTAAAAATGTAAAGGAAGAATTTAGATTTATACATGGCTGCGATACACATTTTTCTTCGAAACCTACGGGTGTAAAAATGTGAATGAAGAATTTAGATTTATACATGGCTGCGACACACATTTTTTTCGAAAACTGTGAGTGTAAAAAAGTGAATGAAGAATTAAAATTTATACATGGCTGCGACACACATTTTTCTTCGAAACCTGAGGGTGTAAAAATATGAATGAAGAATTTAGATATATACATGGCTGCGACACACATTTTTCTTCAAAACCTGCGGGGGTAATAATGTGAATGAAGAATTTAGATTTATACATGGCTGCGACACACATTTTGGTTCGAAACCTGCGAGTGTATAAATATGAATGAAGAATTTAGATTTATACATGGCTGCGACACACATTTTGGTTCGAAACCTGGGAGTGTAAAAATACGAATGAGGAATTTAGATTTATACATGGTTGCGACACATATTTTGCTTCCAAACCTGCGAGAGTAAAAATGTGGATGAAGAAGTTATATTTATACATGGCTGCGACACACAATTTGGGTGGAAACCTACGAGTGTAAAAATATGAATGAAGAATTTAGATTTATACATGGCTGCGACACACATTTTTCTTCCAAACTGCGAGTGTAAGAATGTGGATAAAGAAGTTAGATTTATACACGGCTGCGACACAAATTTTCTTCGAAACCTGCGGGCGTAATAATGTGAATGAAGAATTTAGATTTATATATTGCTGCGACACACATTTTTCTTTGAAACCTGCGGGTGTAAACATGTGAATGAAGAATTTAGATTTATACATGGCTGTGACTCACATTTTTCTTCGAAACCTGCGAGTGTAAAAACGTGGATGAAGAAGTTACATTTATACATGACTGCGAGACACATTTTGCGCCGAAACCTGCGAGAGTAAAAATGTGGATGAAGAATTTAGATTTATACATGGCTGCGACACACATTTTGTTTCGAAACCTGCGGGTGTAAAAATGTGGATGAAGAATTTAGATTTATACATGGCTGCGACACACATTTTTCTTCGAAACCTGCGAGTGAAAAATGTGGATGAAGAATTTAGATTTATACATGGCTGCGACACACATTTTGCGCCGAAACTTGCGAGAGTAAAAATGTGAATGATGAATGTAGATTTATACATGGCTACGAAACACATTTTGTTTCGAAATGTAATGTGAATGTAAATAAAATGGCGAAGAATTTAGATGTTGACATATCTATGACACAAATTTTGCTTCGAAATTTATTTTGAATGCAAAATAAATATATGAACATTTTAGATTTACGACAACGGAATGCGGTAGACGTAAAATCATGTATCCCGCAGAATATCTTCACACAGAATTTGATGAAATTGAGGGAAACATTGGTAATGAACCAACAGTCTTTTGGACTACTTTGAAGGTTATATTTAATGGGATGGTGAAGAGGATGACAACGTCCAATGCTTCCTCCAACTTCGCACGCTCTATAGAGAATGCACCAAGAACATTAAATTCGTGCGAGGCTTTGACGCCGAAGAATCATCACTATTAGGAAAACATCTGATAACTATGAGCTACAAGAATTGAGAGCTGAGGTGACGGGGATTAAGCAATAGATTGATAGACAAACAACGGCCTTTGCTCCTTAAAAAAAAAAAACATACATTACGTTCGTTGATTTAGATACAAGAATTTTAAGAATTATTTCAAATTATGAGTAAAAACATACAACATACTGCAATATGTTTAAGATATCAGGAAATTTTCTGAAGTTGTATATATGTTCTAAATAAAAACGTGTCCGGTAATGTTGTAGCAAGTTAATTAATATTTAAATTAATATTGGGAAGTAAACATTATGAGGTTATATCATTAATAGTGAGTGGAGAACATATTTTTAACGACTCACCTCATATAATTTCAAATTTCTTTGATACCGGCGGTTTCAGACAATATCTTGTCCCTCTTCAGTCATGGCTTCCACTGATGAAATTCTGTGGTTGTTGATTTCTCTAAGGACATCACCTTAAGATATTGTCTGAAGAGGGACAATATATTGTCTGAAACCGCCGGTCAAAGAAATTTGAAATTATATGAGGTGAGTCGTTAAAAATATGTTCTACACTCACTATTAAAGTTAATTAATATTCATATGTGACCAGTTGTAGAGAGATGAACAGACAGGTGAATGGAGAAAACTACATAACAGTAATCTACACGGTCTTTATAGGAAGCCAGATATGATAATAACAGTTAAGTCTCGTAGACTGTGATATGCAGGACATGTGGAACAAGTGGGGAATGAAAGACTTGCATGGAAGCTTCTTGCAGGAAAACCAGAGGTAAAACGCCCAGTTGGTAGACCAGGAATGAGGTGGGAGAATAACATTAACTCTTATTGGAGGTAAGTAGATTATACAGGGAATGATTGGAGATTATTAGTTCAGGATAGGGGTGTGTATAGATTTTATATCCACGCGGCCTTGAACCTATGGGTTCGCTAGTGGCAGTGAGTTAGTTAGTTATGTGACCCGTTGTAACGATGCAAAAGAAAGTGATGGTTTTGCAGTTGTGACCAGAACTACGTATGTGGCCACCCAAATTATGACTGGTTACATGTGACCAGTTATAAAGATGACCAATACAAACGTAATATTTAAATTCATTTAAATTCATGTACTAAGGCTTGTTCTTCGCAACCAATAGTTAATACAGCCAAAGAGAAAAAAAATTGTCTCAACCAGGATTTGAACCAACCTTTACGCGTTGGCGTACTAAACTATTGTGCTACTTACGAAATCCAGGAAGAGACACAGATTTTTATCTTTCGTTTGTATTAACTATTATATGCGAAACAAATTTTCTCTTTACATGTATAATAAATATTGCGTGCATACGTCAAACCTGAGTACGTTAATGCCAGTATTATGTTTATAATTAGCAGATAACTAACTCATTGGCTTGATCGAACCCGTAGGATCATGGCCGCGCGGACATAAGCTCTCCATACGGCCGTATCCTGAGCTAATGTTTTTTAATCATCCCCTGTATAATATATTTCCCTCAAATCATAGTGAATGTTGTTCTCCCACCTCATTCTTGGTCTACCAATTGGGCGTTTTCCTTCTGGCTTTCCTACAAGAAGTTTCCATGCACGTCTTTCATTCCCCATACGTGCCATATGTCGTGCCCATCACAGTTTACGAGACTTAACAGTTCTCATTATATCTGGCTTGCTATAAAGACCATATAATTCATTGTTATGCAGTCTTCTCCATTCACCTGTCTGTACATTTCTCTTTGGTCCAAAAATTTTCCTAAGAAGTTTATTCTCAAATACTCGTAATCTCTTTTTCTCTCATAAAGTATGAGTCAATGTTTCGGATCCATATAATATAACTGGTAGAATAATAGTTTTATATATTTTCAGTTTAACGTTTTTTTAAAGGAGTTGGCAAGTCAAGAGTCTCTGTATTACATAATAGCACGCATTTCCAGAACTGAGCCTATGTTTAATTTCCTCGTGCATTTCATTCCTGTTCGTGATCATTGTTCCCAGGTATTTGAATTCAGCCACTTCCTCAAAATTCCCCTCATTTGTCATTTAACTGTCCATTTCCATTATATAATGAATAATAATAATAATCTTCTTCTTCTTCTCCTACTACAAGGTTTACGCTATGCAGCCTGTTCCGGCGAAGTTAAAAGTGGAGTCCATCTTCTACGTGGTCGGCCATCTCTTGTTCCTCTGGGATTATACAGGAAAACAATGGCTGTTCCTTTGTTGTTGTATGGAAGTAATAATAATAATAATTGTTATTATTATTATTATTGTTATTATTATTATTATCATTATTAAGCATCATCATCATCATCATCATCACGAGATAGTAAACATTTAATTACAGAGAGAGTGAGCGAGCTTTGAGCGTGATGTATGTATGATACACGCCTGGTGCATCTTGATTGATTTCTGATGTCACTGTTTGTGTAACAGGAACAAGCAGTTTAATGGCTTGACTATCTACATAATATATATGATGGATGTCCATCTCCATTTATGTACAGGGTGAAGAAAAACTGTAGAACAACCCCACCACTACAGTATTCTCTATACAAAAAACTGCAGTTCAATGATACATACCTTAGGTTGTCACTTTAATAGTGATAGCTACGTATTTATTACTAATATATAACTAACAGGGTCCACCGTTGTGGTCTCGAGGTAGCGTGCTGCCTTGTCACGCAGCGGGCCCGGGTTCGATTCCCGGTCGGGACAATCTCCTGGGTGAGGTGGTTTTCGAGGTTTTTCCTCACCTGTAAGACAAATGTCAGGAAGTTTAGGGCCCAACTGTCCCCGAAAATCATCCGGTCATCTTAATCATCTTTAACATTGTCATCATCATCCTTCACCGGTGTAGAAAGCAACGGGATGCTACCACACCTATAATTCACTAGTAAAGCTGCAAAGCATAGCATGAAAATGCTATGATTTCGGTGAAAGACGTGCCCTCGGGCAGAATTACTATGGATGGATGACTAACAGACATATGAAACTTCTAAGTCCTTCAATGTAGACACTCAGTATTGTCTACAACTCAATGCCAGCGATGTTGAAGTTTTGCTGTAGAGGCTCCTGTTTTGTTGATGTTTTTGATGAACCGCCATAATGCCAGCAGAATCTCGGAAACAGTCTTGAATCGAATATCACGAAGTGGTTCCTTCATCTTTATGGATCGTATCACAATCATAGGGCCCTAAGTCCGGTGAATTTGGTGGATGAAAAGCACTTTCCGCCCCTAGCTATGGTATAGATCAGCTACAGGGCGTGCCGTGTGCGCCCGAGCTTTATCCTGCAAAATTATTGGAGGGTTCTACAAAAACAATATGGACTTTTCAACCAAGATCGCTTTTCCTGCTTTGTAAACATAGCGAAACACAACAGATTAGAGCGGCAATTCAGAGGAGACAAAATTCCTCTCTCCAAAGCTCAGTCGCTTTGAGACGTACGGACGAGTCCATTTACTCTAAGATAGGTCAGATATATGGCAGAAGTTACAACAATTAACTCCGTCTGGTTTCAGTTCTACAGCAGTATATATATGAAGTCATACAATTAAATACGTACTAATAATGAATATATTTACTATAATCATATAAATAAGTGAATATATATATTAACTAATTATTCAATAATTTTAACTTTGTGACTACTTAAATATGTTCACTAATAATAAGGAAATAAAAAAAAGCTTAAACCCCATAAAAACAATAATAATTTAAAGATAAAGGTAAAAAGCTCTTTCACGCCAAGTATAGTTGCCACTATTTTAGTTACAGCCCACGTATGTCGGCTTGAAACGAAATGAAACTGCAGATAGCCTAGAAGCACTAACAGTTGAGATAAACCATATTCTAAACTAGAACTATTTTCCAAATATAAACCAATTGAAAAGCAGTAGATGCATCAAGGACAAGAAAGAATACGAAGGGAAAATTTTATGAAGATTTGCCTCAATATAAAACTTTGTTGTCGAAACCTAGAAAATTTGGAGAAGTTAGTTGTGGCTAATTTTCAGATATGACTGCGTTGAAGAATATCTCTTAAGGGGATTGACTGGTAAATTTCAATTTTTTTTAGTTTTCATCTGATTGTTTTGAAATTTTTATCTCGTATTGAAGGTGGGTTGTTGGATGTGATGTTCCACGTTGTAGATATATGATTGTAATAATTTGGATCACTGTAATTTGCCACGGCACTGATGACTCCCGTCAGGGGAATGAGTAAACGTTTCTTACATAAACAAATAACGACACTTTGTTAACAATTAAAGTAAATGTTATTTTATTAAAGTTTTCACTTCTGTTTAGATGAATCTTGTAAATGATCAATAATTTAAAAGATTCCAGCTTAAGTTAATAAATTTCACTTATAGAAGATTATTACTTCAGATATGTAATGGATGACTATTTCCAACGGTCAATTTTTCACTCACTAACATTTTATTTTCACTTTATGGATTATTTATACTCCAGTTGAATTAAATGTATACTACAATATTATTTTCCATAACTTTGACACCATTTTGTCAACTAATATCAAGAAATGAACTATAATTCTCTTATTTCTTGATGACCTGTACTTTTACATATCTGACTTCTTTCAAGTATTGTAGCCATCTTGTTGTTCTGGGAAAAATCCCATTTCATTTCCGTTATAACCTGGAAGTTCTGATTGGTCCAACTGAAAAGGAAGGAGTACTACTGGCTGACTCCCATCTAATTCGTCCAATCCCATTTATTTGTTTATAAAAAATATCAATTCAAATATTTAAAGTATTTTTACAACATATTAAATCAGTTAGAAATACATCCAACTGTATTAACAGTTTATATTGACCAGTTTTAATTTTTTTATACTTATAAAAAAATTGAATTCGCTAAATCAATCTTATTTCCATTCTTACTAGAAATATAATTATATTTAAATGTTAAATAAAAAACCCGTATTATTATTATTATATGGGGATAAATATCCGGTTTTAGTATATATGCTTATAGTACCGGTAGTGTATGTGTAAAGTTTGGTGTTTATAAGTAGAATAGTGTCAGAATTATGATCTTTTAAAACTATACTTTTAATATTTTCTAAAAAATGCTCCTTATGATACATTTTTAAATATTTTCGGATCAAATTTTAGATTCAGGCTCTTTATTATATCACTAAACACATTTGCTATGCAACAATATTCGGGGCACGCCGTAGCGTAGTGGTTAAGGCACTGCGCCGCTACAAGCCGGAAGGTCGAGGGTTCGAGTCCCGGTGGGGTCAGGATTTTTAAACTGACCCAAAACCTTCTGGCGGCACTATGGCCCTGGGGTCGACTCAGCCTCTAACTGAAATGAGTACCAGACGCTTGTTCTGGGGTAAAGGCGGCCGTCACGCAGGGCTGACAACCCGGCTGACATCAAGTGCCGATTGTCAAGAAAAAGTGGGAGCCCCCCAAGGGCCTCCTGAGGCCTGTAGTGGGATTACTTTACTTTACTTTACAATATTCATAAAGGGAAGATACTGCTAATTTTTCATTTTTGAAGAAAAAAATATTCTTTTGGTCGATGTGACTACTTTCTTATACTTAACAATATTTTTGTTACTGGAAGTAAGTCAACGTTCCCACATCTAACCTGATTGCTATGCAAACAAAATAAATCGAAATGCTGATATGGACTCAAAAAACACACGTTCGGTAAGTTAAATAATAGTAGCAATATTTATTTTGATATATTGAATGTGATAGTACAATTATTACAATTATTGAATCCTATTGGACGAACATTAATCATTAAGAACACATCATCAGGAGCTTCATTTAAAAATATATTAATTTCTTCCGTGCTAAAACACTAGACTTTTTCGGTCGATGACAAACGTTCTTTTTCAAGAAAACAATTAATTTACAAAATGAGGAAATGTCAATACCATCATTTAACTTTATATTAGCTTTGAGCATTGAGTACTCCGATCATAAGCTTCCTGCAGACTGTAATTTCTCATTCCTCAGAACAAAATATCCTAACAAATTTTTCTCATTAATATGCACGCCTTTTTCATTTAATCATTTTTTGAATGTTTTGTACACTAACTCGTACCTTTCTTTAGACTTTTCCGGAATTAATGCAGAACATCCCACTCTCCAGGCTTCTTCAATTTCTCTATCATCTACCATCATAATTAAATTATCAAACAGATTCTAAGCACGGTACTACATATAAAAATGTCTCCACAGCCAACAATCCTTGCTTATAATAAAACAAATGAAAATCTCCATAGCAACGATCACCAATTGTTCCTTTCTCATAGATGTCATTTACATCCAACCAATACTTTAAGTCATTTATTACTATATTAATAAAAATTAGTCACATCCACCAAAAAATAGTATGCAATACACATGAGGTAAGCACGTAACTGATCACGAAAATTGAAAAAACTCGGCGCAAGCGCTTCGTTTTTTTTTTTCAAACTTTTTCTCGATCAGTAACAAGTGCTTACCTCACTTGTATCGCAATTTACTCAATATTTTTTCATCTTAATTTAAAAGAAAACATTGGTCTTAGAATAGTACCTACACAGCAAATTTCAATTAGCATATATTGGGGAATCTAATCCTGCTGGAGTTCGGAATTCCTAAAAAGTTAGTTACTAATACGAATGTGTCTAAATGGCACAAAGTGTAGGGTGCGTGTAGGCAAACAGTTTTCGGACACTTTTGAAATCCAGAATGGGTTGAAGCAAGGAGATGCACTATCTCCTCTACTATTTAATTGTGTACTAGAGCATGCCATTAAATCTTTACAGAAAGAGGAAAGCTTACAACTCAATGGTATTAATAAGCTGTTAGTTTATGCTGATGATGTAGTACTACTGGCCGATAGCGAGGAGATACTAAAGGACAACACGCACACACTATTGAGTAACACTAAGAAATCAGGACTGGAAGTAAATATCAATAAAACTAAATATATGGTCACACGTAGAAATTCATTATATAATGGAATTGAACGGCTAATGTCAAATGAGGGACATTTTGAGGAAGTGGCTGAATTCAAATACCTAGGAACAATAATCACAAATAGGAATGAGATGCACAAAGAAATTAAACATTGGCTCAATTCTGGAAATGCGTGCTATTATGCATTGCAGAGATCTTGATGTCCCAACTCCTTTCAAAAAACGTTAAACTGAAAATATATAAAACTATTATTCTACCAGTTATGTTATATGGGTGCGAAACATGGACTCTTACTTTAAGAGAGGAAAGGAGATTACAAGTATTTGAGAATAAAGTACTTAGGAACATTTTTGGACCAAAGAGAGATGAACAGACAGGTGAATGGAGAAGATACTTAACAATGAACTACATGGTCTTTATAGGAAGCCGGATATAATAAGAACAGTTATGTCTCGTATACTGCCATGGGCAGGACATGTTGCACTTATGGGGAATGAAAGACTAGCATGGAAGCTTCTTGTAGGAAAGCCAGAGGGAAAACGCTCAGTTGGTAGACCAAGAATGAGGTGGGAGAATAACATTAACTATGATTTGAGGGAAGTTGATTATACAGGGAATGATTGGAAAGCATTAGCTCAGGATAGGGATGTATGGAGAGCGTATGTCTGCGCGGCCATGAACCTACGGGTTCGATAGTGCCAGTGAGTAAGTAAGTAAGTAACCTTAAAAGTTCACTTTCATAGCATAAAAATTGCATCGTAAGGAGCAATTCAAGTTTTGGAAAATGTAAAAAAAAAAAAAAAACCCATGTAAGTAACAATGCTGACCATATGTGGAAGGGTATTTAAACTCTTATGTCACGGACTCAATTTAGCTCCTACTATAATTTTTTTTACTTGAAAATGATTCTGAAGAATCAGCGTCATTAAAAAGCAAAAAAAAAAATGCATTTTTTGCCAATTTTTTTGACATTTGCACCAGTCGGTCTCCGTAAGGATGAAACTGACAATGAAGGGATGCTGCCCACTCTGTGACAACTATAACGCGATTCTAAACAAGGGATACTATCTCAGCTACAAAAAACAAGTTAAAAATAAACAGAACACCGGAAATTTGGATGTTCTTTATTTAGAAGCCAGGGAAAAATATATTTGGGTCAATAATCCCGGAAGCCACTAGCAATAACAACAACAATGATAGCTCTAATCGACAGTTTTAATATTAAATTGAAATAAATATGTATAAAATGTCCCTCCATGGTATCTTTACCTTGTCGTGGTGGAGTTGCTTGCGTGCTTAAATGATCTCGAGAGCTATGCCGACGCGGCGGTAGCATTGCTGCCGATAGGGTTACCCATGACGGACTGGTCGAAGATGATAAGCCAGACGGAAAAAGTACCTTGGTCGAAAGAGTGACGATCTTTCACCGTAAAAATACAACCGTCAAGAAATGTGGACATGGGTTCCACTTCGATACAATTTTCCGGAGGTCAAATAGTCCCCCATTCGGATCTCCGGGCGGGGACTACTTCAGGGAACCCATGCCAAAGGCTCAAACACAGGGACATGTTCCTAGGAACATGTAATGTTAGTACTTTATACAATAGCGGGCACTAGAGAATGGGCAGGACATGTGGCACGTATGGGGAATGAAAGAGGTGAATGAAAGCTTCTTGTAGGAAAACCAGAGGGGAAAACGCCCAGTTGGTAGACCAAGAATGAGTTGGGAGGATAACATCAAATGATGATTTGAAGGAAGTATATTATACAGGGATGATTGGAAAAAATTGGTTGGCTCAGGATAGGGATACATGGATAGCTATATCCGCGCGTGCCAGTGAGTAAGTAAATATGTATACAATATGCTACCGCATGCTATTGATATACTACGCACCATTCGATTTGATTCAGGAGTCTAGGTGACTAAATATATAGGATTTCATTTGTGAACTCTAATGTCTAAAGGGTGGAGAAATGTGTTTTTTTCTTACGTTGAGTTTCAAAGGATTGCACTGTTTTCATTCGTTTTGCAAACAACGAAAATTGTGAACAGCCTAGTAATGAAAACCTCATCACTACATTCAATATCTAAACTCCTTTTCCGCCAGGTGCATCGTACTGAAGGACTCCTCCGCTGTATCTCCCGTTAAGGTCTTCACTGTAACCCTGGTAAGGTGGCCTTACAACGTACTATCAGCTAGGCCAAGGTTTTCTACGAGATTTTACTCCTCCCCTCACCCTTTTTCAATCTGGCTTGGGATAGGCTATGGTAGTTAATAATAATAATAATAATAATAATAATAATAATAATAATAATAATAATAATAATAATAATAATCATCATCATCATCATCATCATCGTCGTCGTCCTTTCAAGTATTAGGCCCAGTGGCCCGTTACGGTCTCCCGCCATCTCCGAAAGGTCGACCCACAGATCTTCTGCCTCGAGGAATGTAGTGAAGAATTTGTTTTGGTATTCTGTGACGATCCATGCGCTGAATATGGGCTAGCCAATTGTTTCTATATTCTTGGAGGTATTCAGATGTAGGTACGATGTTTAACTCTCTGGCTATTGTTGAATTTCTTTGGTGGTCTAGAAGGCTATAACCTGCAGTTCGTCGCAGAAATTTCATCTCCGTGGCTGTAATATGACGATTATCCTGAGTTCTGATGGTCCAAGCTTCACTGCCATAACAGCTTATGGGTCTAGCGAGAATTTTATAGATTTTCATTCTTGTGTGTCTCTGCACTTTTGATGGTTTAAAAACTTGGTTGATAATTCTTAAAGCTTTATTATAGTTTTGTATTTTAAAGGATATATCACATTCCTCATTATAAGTTAGATTATATCCTAAGTATTTAAATGAATTAACTTGCTCTAATATTGAATTCTGAATACAAATTTTACTTCTTACTGGGAATTTCACTTGAAAGGCCATAACTTTAGATTTTGTTGTTGATATTTCCATGTTAAATCGTTGGGCTATTAGGCTATATTAAGATGATGAGTGGAATATTGTAATTCATCTTCATTATTGCCGAAAAGAGCCTGAGTTCTTCAATAAAGAACTACATATAGCGTTTATAGATTTTATCAAAGCATTTGATCGAGTTGACAGACAAAACTAATAATACTAATACTAATACTAATAATAATAATAATAAAAATAATAATAAAATAATAATAGTAGTAATAATTATATATAATAATAATAATAATAATAATAATAATAATAATAATAATAATAGTAATAAAAGTAATAATAATAGTGATAATAATAGTAATAATAATAATAATAATAATATTAATAATTATAGGAATAATAATACATTTTATTCACAAATAAATGTTGTAGATAGTATTGACACCCGAATGAGCAAGTGTCCATGCTCGGATGCAGTTACTGAAATAATGTATATAAAATATATGCATAACATCAATAACGCCCTCACAATATTACATAGACAAAACATACCAACGAGGATAAATAACGTTTATAAGATTCATGATGTGTTCCGTTGAGGTTTATTCAAAATTAATATAAAATTATAGAATATTCACCTGAAAGGTCCGTCTCCTCAACTTAATTATCATTTAACTGTAGCGCTTTCGGGACTTGTCCCATCATCGGCAGGATTCAAAACTGGTGTTTCACTGAAGATCTGGTAGAGGGGGTTGCATGTATTGGGTTCGTTTTCGTTTATCAGGCTGTCGTTGTGAGCTGCTTTGTCCAGTCTGACGATAAAACAGAATTGTTTTGAAACATGTCCAAGAACAAATCAACATTAATATTGAGGTAAGATGATCAGACTAAAAATAATATAATTAAAATAACCTCAAAATATCACTTCCTAAAATTAAATATGATTATTATTGTTTTCTTTTTTCTGTTGCAGGAACTGGTAAGCACACAAAAAAATTCAACAGCTATATCTGTTTCTACCCTTGAGTTCTGAAGATTAACATATTTCAATGTATTATGATATTTTGATGACGAAGAATCTTATTTCAAAAGGTAAGCCTACTTGATTTTGCTTTCGGGGTTAAAACGTCTTGATTATGGTATTATACGACAGCTTTAGTCCCGCGCCTAGCTGAGTGGTTGAAGCAAGATGCCTTGGTGCAGATCTAGCTGGTTCGGGTCTCCATGGGTATAAAAATTTTCTCATGAAATTTTGGCCAGTTATGGGACCGATGCCCACCCAGCATCGTGAAGCATTTGGGTAGCTACATAAGTAGTGACTCCAGATTGAGAAAATCAGCTATAAATGCTGGGGGACCCGGCATGCTGACCACACGCCACCCCTCACTGGCTGGATGATCTTCTACCTCTAATTATTGACACATGTGGATGTGAGGCCAGCAGTTGGTTAGTAGGTAAAAGAACTTCTATGCCTGTCGCGCCATGGAGTAATATGATATCATTGAAACACCAAGGGTCAAAATGCAGATTCTCTTGAGTAACTCTAAGAAACGAGGGCTGGAAGAATACATCAATAAAATAAATTTGTAGTCACATGCAGAAAAAATTATATAGCTTAATGGAAATGGACAGTTAATGTCAAGTGAGGGGCATTTTGAAGAATTGGCTGAATTCAAATATCTGGAATAATAATTACAAATAGGCATACATTACAGCAAGAAATTAATCATAGGCTCATTTCTGGAATTAGGCATTACACTTTACACTATTACAGCGGATTATTTTCATTCCAATATCTCTATAAAAACTTTGAAAGAAAATATATAAAACTGTTATTCCTAAACCGACAGTTCGTGTTCCTGTAATGCCCTTGTGGCGTAGACACGTATGAAATTACTACAAAAGGAGAGGTTAAACTAAGGCATCGTTTACCAGTCTGTGGTTCGCGAACCCCTACGGAGTTCACAAAATATTTCAAGTGGTTCGCCAAAACTTGTCCGTAATAGCAGGTTTCGAGGTTAGGTCTATTAGTGTTTCTTTCATTTCTGCAGCATTGTAATAATAATAATAATAATAATAATAATAATAATAATAATAATAATAATAATAATAAGAAGAAGAAGAAGAATAAGAATAATAATAATAACAATAATAATAAGTATTATTATATAATTATTATTATTGTTATTGTTATTATAATTATTGTTATTGTTATTGGAAGCTGATATATCAAAGAAAATCACGAATTTTACAAAAACAACGGGGATAATTATTAAACGGTATAACGAAACCAACTTTAGTACAGAAGAACACAAGATTACGGCTTTATAAGGTTCTCGCAAGACCAGTATTAAGATATGGTAGTGAAGCATGGACAATACGAAGAAGAGATGAAAGCCGAATAACAGCAAATGAGATGCGATTTATGCGCCGTACAGCAGGCTACACAAAGTGGGAGCTTAAAAGAAATTAGGAAATTATGGAAGAGTTGGATATAGAACCCATTCTTCACCATATACAAAACTACCGGAACAACTGGAAAGCCCATCTTCAACGGATGCCGTCTCATAGAATTCCAAAAGCCATGCTTCGTTACTGCCCCCAAGGCAAAAGATCGCTGGGACTTCCAAAAAAGCGCTGGATGGAAAATTCCTCTTTGAGACCGTAACAGGCCACACGGCCTAACACTTGCATGGATGATGATGATGATGTTATTGTTATTGATATTATTATTATTATTGATATTATTGTTATTATTACTGTTATTGTTATTATTGTAAATATTAGTATTGTCATTATTATTGTTGTTATTGTTATTGTAATTATTATTATTTTAAAATTAAAATAACCTACAATGGTCTTTTTTGCATATGTGTAACATCGGGAATTTATTACATTATGTAACAACGTTAGGAATACATTTGATTTCGCTACAACTAGGCCTACACGTTATGTAACTTTTAAGCCTTAACTAGAGTAACTTTAGGTTTTAATTGTTAAGGGTTAAGTTAATTTAAGGTTACTAAACCTTTTGCTTGGAATTACATTTTATGCATGTCTACTGTATGTATATTTCGAAGTCAGTGCTTCACCCAACTCATTGTTGTAAAGGGGATCGGGAGTCGAGAAAGTTTGGGAACCGCTGAACTAAGGTAAAGAGAAGCAAAAGATGTTAAATCGCAGAACTGCGGAGAGTAGAATAAAGTATTAATGTAGAATTGCTTGGAAATTAGTGGAATGTTAATGATTAATAACAAGATGATGGAAACGTTTTTAAATTTGCATTTTATAATCTATTTGTTGTTGAATAATTTAAAGCACAAAATGTATGCATTAAAACGTTTATAATGTATTTAGCTTGAAGGGCTTTTCCAGGTAATTCTTTTACTACGAAATCAAAAGTCAAGAGAGGTCATCATTGTCCAAAGCTGGAGATGTTTCAGGCGATGCTTTCTATGGCCTCATATTCTAAAAGTAAAAGGATCTACTTGCAAGCATGACTCAGTACCAAATGCGATTATAATTACCCAATCTTCTATATGCTTTTCAGAAAAAGTTTGGAATAATAAAGATTATAGTATTTATGTTATTTTATACTCGTTGGTATCATCCTAGTCCGAGATCCAGCTGCAAGATTACTACGTTCATCGAGTGTTTGAACAAAATATATTTTTTTCATAAAATTGTGAATGACTGAATACATTTTTGCCGAGTTGCCTATTCAAATTCGGCCGCCAGTAATGTTTAATTAAAATATAATTAATTAATTTATTCGAAATAATTTGATTCACTTGTTATTAAAATAAATTATAATCCAGTTTTTCATGTTGAGACTTGAAAGTAGTTTTGAAGTTCCTTAGGACAGGTTACTGGCCCGACGCTAAGTAGTCCAGTGGTAGGGCTGCTACCTTTTAGTCTCTGGACAGACATTAGGATACCGCATTTACTCAGTACCTGATGGAACGGTTATACCGCCGTGACTCGGTCCTCAGAGCCTCGTTTGTGAAAACGGGTTGCACCACGAGAAGGTAGGAGAGGTTATACCACACGTCACTTATACACAGACTTAGATCTGCTGAAATGAGATATCTTCGGAGGACTGCAGGATACACACTACTAGATCACAAAAAAAAAAATGAAAACATCTTAGAAGAATTACACATGGAACCTTTAGAAAACAAAATTTCTGATTATAGGTCAAAAAAGGATGCAACATGTTCATCGAATGGAAGATCACAGAATACCCAAACAAATGTTAAGATATCAACCTGCAGGAAGAAGAAGATCAGGACGTCCACTCAAAAGACTTTTGGATGGTGTTTCTCTTGAGACCGAAACAGGTCAACAAATGGCCTAAATTCGTGAATGTACTATGTGATGATATCCAGTTTGCAGAATTCGATATATAGAGCTTGAAAAGTTTTGGTTGCCGTTACACACTTGGCTGTAAACCTCCTCGCGGCTACAGAAGGTGTGACACCAATCAGTAATAAAATGCGGTAAATATGTATTTATTGTTTTATATTGTTCCCTCGCAGCGGGAAGTAAAACCACTGCCCTTTATGTATACTACGTAGAATATATATACAAAATATATCCAAAAGGTAGTATATATATATATATATATATATATATATATATTATATGAAACAAATCAAGAAGAGAAGATCATAGAAGCAGCTGAAATGAGATTTCTGAGAAGTGTGGCTGGTTGCAAACTTCTAGAAAAGAGAAGAAGTGAAGATATTAGAAATGAGCTAAATGTCTTTAAACTCTTAGATAGAATAAAAGAATCTAGAAAAAAAAAATTGAAAGAACATGTTCAAAGAATGGAAGATGATCGCATTCCCAACATTATACTTAAATACAAACCAAAAGGACGCAGGAATGTTGGTAGACCGAAGAAGAGATGGATCCAACTTTTAAATGAGAATCTATGAGACCGGAACAAGCCACATGGGCTTAATCCGTGATTGTTGTTGTTGTTGATGATGATGATGATGAAACAAATCACAGCATGTTAAATGAATTGAACTTTATTTTAAACAATATAAAACAATAAATACATACTTACCGCCATTTTATTACTGAATGGTGTCACAGCCTGCTGTAGCCGCGAGGTGTGCAATGGCAACCAAATCTTTTCAAGCTCTATACATCGATTTCTGTGAACTGGATTATAATTTATGTTAATAACAAGTGAATCAAATATTTCGAATAAATTAATAAATTATATTTTAATTAAACATACTGGCGGGCCGAAATTTAATAGGCAACTCGGCAAAAATGTATTCAGTCATCTACAATTTTATGAAAAAAATTGATTTTGTTCATACACTCGATGAACGTAGTAAAGTTGCAGCCAGATCTTGGACTATCCGTACAAATAATAGGTCAATTTTTATATAACACTATTCTTACCCAAAAACTTGAACGTTTTCATAATTCTTGCATACGTTTTATTGTGGTATTTGCATATTTTATCACTTACATCTTCCCTGGAGCAATTGCCATGGCTTCTTCTACAAGATTATAGAACCGTCCACTCCCTATCTCTTCTCCACAAAATATTTCACGCATTATTACTTAATTATTTATCACACCGCTTCGTAACACGCTCTAATACACATAAATTAGGCACATTGTCCTTTATATCCCGCCTCATCTCACCACATATTACTCAAAATCTTTTACACTTTCTCTTGCTAGAACACCCTATGCCAACTTTTACCATCTTTCAGAATCAAACTATTTTTTATTAACTAACAAGAACATCTCACTAATAGTATTTTTTAACATTTAATGCTTCCTCTTTTTTTCGATAAAAATAATATTAAAATTATCAATAGTTCTACATAATGTCTTATATATATATATATATATATATATCGATGAAAATGGATTTCTTGAGGAGAGCAGCAAGATGTTCAAAATTAGACAAAATAAGAAATACTGTCATAAGAGAAAAAAGAATATTGGTTATTCAATAGTAGATTATATACGGTATAAGCAACTAAATTGGTATGGGCACGTACGACGAATGCAAGAAGAAATATTACCCAGGAAAACATTGGAATGGTGTCCACCTGGAAGAAGGAGGAGAGGAAGACCTCGAAACTCGTGGATGCAGGAAATAAAAACTGGAATGAGAGCAAGAGGACTGGAGGACATGGATTTGATGGAGAGAGACGAGTGGAGAAGAAAAAAAAAGCTTTAGGCACAGAAAGATGTGTAAACGTTAAAATTCTGTATATATATATATATATATATTGGTATGATAAGAAAAATAAATGCCTGGACGGGATTCGAACCCGGAATATATATATATTATAATGGAAATGGACAGCTGAGTAGGTAATTTGTAACATTACAGTATAGTTATTTAGTTATTTATAGGTTGGCAATCACGAAATTTAGGAAATTGAATTTTCAATCATGGTCGCCATTGCTGTACATAAGTAGTATAGCCTCATTCTGATGGTTAACAGTTTATATAAAAGCGGGTGCCGCGCGGCAATGCTTGACATGCGGTGTTGTCATGTATCTCATAGCGTTATGGCCTTTTATTACTGATTATTTATTTTATTATTTAATTTTTATGTTATTATTTGGTATTGTTTAAGTTTTAAAATTAAAATTATATACGTATTTATTTAATAAATAATTTAATTCCAACATCATTACATAATTTTAATATCCATACAAAATCATGCTGAAAATATTATGTTTATTATTATTATTATTATTATTATTATTATTATTATTATTATTATTATTATTATTATTATTATTATTATTATGACTGTTCGGTCTGAAATTTTTTCCCATGGCCGCCACATGTTCAAATCACTTATATATCAACTAATATAATATGTAGATATGGTATTATTATTCTAGCTACATATCATAATAGATTATTGATAATTATACAATTAATCACGGTATACAATTTTATAACCGGATCGAATGTTCCACATTGTTCCGAGTTTTAATTGAAACTGAGGGAAGAATAGCAATGTGGCAACATCGTCGTAGTCTGCAGTCCAGATCTTTGTATTTTAATAACATATAACAGCTGCGGGGAAACAAAGCGAGCCGCTTGTTAAGCATCATAGTGAGGTGATAATACGACAGAACGCAAACTTTTTTTAAATTTCTACAGATTGTTACAATGTTAAGTTATTTTTTCATTAGTTTTTTGATAAATTCATGTTTCAGATTACATTACTGGGGCGGCTCCGTGGCGCAAGCGGTTAGATGCTCGCCTCTCACCGCTGGAGTCTCGGTCACTCCATGTGGGTTTCGTGGGGTCGACACGGAACATGGACATGTTTCTCTCGGGATTCCTCATCACAGTCGTGTTTCGCCTAAAATGTACCAACTAAAGTTTATCATAATAAAGAAAGCACCTCCTTTTTAACATTATGAATAGGTAATAGCATTATTTTGCAGTAATATGTGATCACCTATTACAGTGTAAAAAAATAGGAACATCGATAACAGACTTTTGTAAGACATGAAAACAGTTCTTTCTACATGGTCATTGGCTGCAATGGTACCTATTATTATTATTTTGCACCTCCCGTTTTCCCCTGCCAAAAATTTCATTCCACCATTTCTCCATACTCATCTTCTCCATTTCGTTTCATTCCATTCATCCGCCCCTGCGACTGTGCGTCAGGAGTCGTCGGTCGGCACCCTTGTAGTTCACAGACCTCTATAAATATAGGGGCTTCATCTCATCTCATCCCGCGACTCGACCCTGAGTTGGATACGAGTTGAGGATATTTATCTATTTATTAAATTACTGGATTATTCCTCTGCACCAAGGCACCAGACTTTAAACCGCCCCGCAACGACTAGGACGATGTTTTAAAAATAATAACTAGTGGTCGCCCAGCGGTCGAAATTCGACCACAATTCATTAAATTATTACGTTTGTCACAAATATGTCATTATGTATTAGTTTTCGATTTATTTTTGTCACAAAAATGTCATTATGTATTAGTTTTCGATTTATTTTTGTCACAAATATGTCATTATGTATTAGTTTTCGATTTATTTTTGTCACAAATATGTCATTATGTATTAGTTTTCGATTTATTTTTGTCACAAATATGTCATTATGTATTAGTTTTCGATTTATTTTAAAAATACGAACGATAAAAAGTATGTGGTATAGCTTGGCTTAGCGATATTTAAAAACAATAACGCGTCATTTTACATTTGTAAACATACTTACTTATTTACACACTGGCACTATCGAACCCGTAGGTTCATGGCCGCACGGACATAAGCTCTCCATACATCCCTATCCCGAGCCAATGCCTTTCCAATCATTCCCCGCACAATCCACTTCCCTCAAATCATAGTTAATGTTATTCTCCCACCTCATTATTCGTCTACCAACTGGGCGTTTTCCCTCTGGCTTTCCTACAAGAAGCTTCCATGCAAGTCTTTCATTCCCCATACGTGCAACATGTCCTGCCCATCGCAGTCTACGAGACTTAACTGTTCTTATTATATCTGGCTTCCTATAAAGATCATGTAGTTCATTGTTAGGTAGTCTTCTCCATTCACCTGTCTGTTCATCTCTCTTTGGTCCAAACATTTTCCTAAGTACTTTATTCTCAAATACTTGTAATCTCCTTTCCTCTCTTAAGGTAAGAGTCCATGCTTCGCACCCATATAATATAACTGGTAGAATAATAGTTTTATATATTTTCAGTTTAACGTTTTTGAAAGGAGTTGGGACATCACGAGTCTCTGCAATGCATAATACCACGCATTTCCAGAATTGAGCCTATGTTTAATTTCTTTGTGCATCTCATTCCTATTTGTGATTATTGTTCCTAGGTATTTGAATTCAGCCACTTCCTCAAAATTTCACTCATTTGTCATTAGCTGTCCATTTCCATTATTTAATGAATTTCTACGTGTGACCATATATTTAGTTTTATTGATATTTACTTCCAGTCCTAATTTCTTAGTGTTACTCAATAGTGTGTGCGTGTTGTCCTTTAGTATCTCCTCGCTATCGGCCAACAATACATCATCAGCGTAAACTAACAGCTTATTAATACCATTGAGTTGTAAGCTTTCCTCTTTCTGTAAAGATTTAATGGCATGCTCTAGTACAAAATTAAATAGTAAAGAAGATAGTGCATCAACTAATTATACTATTTAAATTTGCATTTGGTCTATAATTATGTGTACGCGGATATATATCCCTTCTTTTTCTTTCACTCCGACCCGTCAATGTTCTCTATGTCGAGGCATAATGGAAATAAGTGCGAATATGTAGACGTAAATATATAAAAAAATATGTAATGAAATTACTGAAACAAAGATTAATTTAAATATAAATAATAATATAATGTACTCACTTTTTTAAACCTCTAATAATAAATACGCGAGAGTAAGTCAATATTCATTGCTGCTGCACAATTTTCTTTTTACAACAATGCACTTTCAGTATCAACGTAAACAAATGAATAACACGCATAAATTCCGTAGAGACAATTCATTTTATTCTTCTTCTTCTTCTGCTTCGTGAAATTATGCCTTTTGACCTGTTTTCACATCAAGTGGGATTTAATGAATCCTCCCATCTAGTAAATGGGCGTCCAACATTTCTATGTCCTATTGGTTTGTACTTTAGTAACAGCTGAGGGATTCTATCTGTAGGCATTCTCTTGACATGTTCATACCAGTTGTTTCTCATGTTGTCAATTCTATTTGTTAAATTGAAAATATTTAAATCCTTCCTAATATCCTCACTTCTTTTCTTGTTCAAAATTGTCACACCTGCTACTGAACGTAGGAACTTCATTTCTGCAGTTTCTATTTTCCTTCTGTCTGAACGGTTAAGAGTCCAATTTTCACTTGCATATGTTAAGACAGGCACTGCCATAATTTTGTAAAATTTTAGTTGTGTGCTCCTCAAAGTTTTATTTTTCAGTGTCCGTCTTATAGTGCCACACATCCTGTAAAATCTATTTAATTTAATATTAATGTCTTCCTTCTGGCAGTATGATACGTTGCATCCTAAATAATTAAATTGTTCACCTGTTGTATTATACTGTTATTAATACTGATTTTACACCTCATATGATCTTTCCCGTTGAATGCCATTACTTTCGATTTACTTTCAGAGATTGTCATATTGGATTTATTACAATTAATTTTATTTAAAAAAATTATTTTATTTTGTTAATTTAATTTATTTGTAACACATATTATACATACATTTTATTTTTCTGTACTCCTTCTTTATATGAACTTTAATTATGCCAAATATCACGCTACTCCGTGCATGCAATCTGCTTAAAAAGGAGTATAAAGTTTTTCCTTCATGTATTAATATATATAGATTTTGTAATAATTATAATGTTTTATAAACGGTTTCGCAATGTTGTATGGAAGTCAGGTGGTGAATTAAATACATTTGTGGGAATAAGGCACGCTTTCACTTGGTGTAACAGTAGGTGGGCAGTGGAGCATCTTGATAATGATATCAGCACGCGACATGCTTAGCTGACCAACGCATGCAATCTGTTCCTACCATTGTTTTATTGTTAAACTCCACATCAACACTGCCTTAACTTTAATTACTCTCTCCCATTACTTTCTACTTCTTTCATTCACCCATTCTTTATTTTTTAGCCTATTCCGAAGGAATGTACACTTAGCAAAAAAAAAAAAAAATGTACGGCTTCAAAATGCAGAGTCCCTGTTATGATCCACTGCGCATGCTCAAAGATCTAAAGCTGTGGTAACGCATTGTTAAAATGTTTTAAATGCACTATATTTGGTTTCAATCGTCTTGAATAGTTAAAGAACAGAGGGGAGACATGTTTCTAGATATTTATGAGTGTTCGACGTATACAATATTACTTAAATTGAGACATTTCGAATGAAGTCCAACTCTCATGCATAGTGTAAAAGTAAACAAGACAACCAGGGTTCAGCTGACTAGTATCGATGTTAGAGTAGCGTAGATCGTTAAACCAATTACGAAAAAATGATATATGTATGAGAGCCAGAGTCCAAATCCTGATTTGTTTGTTATTTATTTATATTTCCGCAAAATACATCCTATAACATTTAATTCCAGCCACGTAATCTACGTCCACTTTACACTATTATAAGTAATATTCCTGCTTTTATAATAAACTCCATAACACTATTTACCTACCGGAATAAACTTAATTGTGTATGCAGTATCACGTTTTAATAATAATGCTGCGCCTAAATAAATTATAATGTATTTTTACGTTTAGTTGAATAAGTAAAAGGAAAAATAATTATAAATTCATATCGTTATTATTTTTAGACACCCGTGCTGATTACCCGGCATTGCCCGGGAATCTATATATCCCTATGTTTTTGGCATAAATGAGCTGAAAGACAAAATCGTTATTTACAGTTATCCGTGCTACTGCTTTGCTTTTCCGGAATTCTACTTATCCCGATCTTCTTGGCATCAATAAAACACAAAAATGGTTATTGTGAGTTATCCATAAAAGAAAACATATGTTGTTGCGAGCTTTTATAGAGTTTTTTGAGATATTCAATTCTGTGTACATTAACTTGGTGTATTTGTTATGGTTTAGGCAGCATAAGCCATTTAAGTGTAAAAACATTTTTTTTTCGTTTTTTCACTGCAAAGGGTGATTTTTAAGGGTATAGGAGCTGAGTATCATAACTCTCTTATAGCCTATGTTCTTCCCCGGAATC
>JASPKZ010000087.1:0-104016 GCA_030220185.1 Diploptera punctata
TGTAAAAATCTGTGCTCAAACGTAAGAAGTGAGTTATAATTCTGCCAATGACAAAAATGTTGTAAGAGAACCTGGTGCCATTGAATAAAAATATTATAACACAAACTTACCTTTATCTTCCAGAAAAAATACATTTAGTCCCAGAACAAAATGCTGTCCAAAAATGCCATCTGCAATAAAACAATAAAAATAATAAGGTAATATGTATGAAACAGGCATAGAAAGTATTTTTTTTTTTGCAAATGCCCCAGGATGTCTTTCGACATTCCTAGTGTTCTCTCCTGGCATGGCGTATTTGTAACCCACTTCTGAGGTTGGGGCACCTGGAAGGCGGGGTTACGTTGCCCCAATGATATGATGGTGATGATGATGATAATGGTGCGCCAGGAGAGTCCCTAATCCTAAGCTTAATCTAAGATGAATATGAATGATGATGATTGTGATGGCCATATGATTTCGGGGATCGTTCTGGCCTTAAAGTTTTCCTGAAATTTGTCTTACAGGTGAGGAAAAAAACCCTGATAAAAACCTCACCCAGAAAAACTGTCCCGACCGGGGATCGAACCCAGGCCTGCTGTGTGACAAGGCAGCACGCTACCTCGAGACCACAGCGGTTGTCTTAAAATGCTCATGTGCAATTCCAAGGATGTCCATATATTATGATGGTTGCTGATGGATTCCAATATAGGAAATAGTAAAGAAATCAGGATCCCTTCACAGGTGTTATGTGGATCACCTAACCTATTCTTTTCCACATAAATTCATTCCTTCCTTAGTTACTTTGTTCCATCTGCAACAATAATCTCAAATAAAGGAACAAAAAAAGAGTAAGAGTTTTAAACAAATGACAGAAAGTGAGTCAGTATAGTATGGTTGAACCTAATGGTTTAGATTTTGGTTAAACTCAATGTCAGCAATATTATTAACCATCCACCTAAAATAAAGTCTATTTGCATAGTTCTGTTTTTTTTTAATTAGATAACAAAACTACAATTATTGTACATTGGAGTTACCATGTCATGAGGAGAGAAACTGGAATTATGTATTTAGTGCAAAAAAAAATTTTTTTATCAGGTCCTGGCTTTTATACTCGTTATTCACACTTAAAAGGAGAAAAATTAATATTGTTTCTGGGACTATTGTTAATTTGGCATTTTTTAGATTACTTCTATCTCAACTTCTCACCTAATCTTCAGGTATTTTTCATTTTTCATTCTTTCTTTGGGAGGGGGATATACAGAGTGTAAATGAATTATACCGCACAAATTTAACTGCATATAGAGGGGTATTATATAAGCATTTTGAGTTAATGAACTAATGGTCTAGGAATAAAAATGTCCCAGTTATAATTAAATTTGTAAAATGGATGGCACACCACTAATTATTAGAAATTAAAATGGAAATTATATGATATAGAGACTAACTTGCAACAAGTATGCGCCTTTAGCTCAGTGGTTATAGCAGTCGTACTACCGATGTAAATGTAATATTGAAGCATTTGAAACTACTTGCAGTAAGTGTACACTTTTTTTTCCCCTTTCTTCCTTCATTATGTACGTACTGTAAATTAGTTACATACGTAGGTTTACTTCTGGTTTAATTTTTTATTCATTATTTTACAGAATACAGTATTGAAATGTTGACGCAATACATGAGTTACAAAACTATTTACATACTATTGTACAGACAATTGTTTGAAAGGTTGTAATAATAATACACATACTGTACAGTACAATAGGTTTCACGGCTGTGGTGTATAAACCGTCGCACACAATTTTCCATCTAATATTCTTATGCCACTGATGCACTAAACACTTTTCGACCATTTATAATAATGTTTGGTGCTATTTTAAACATTTTGGAACCATTTATAAACATTTCTTACGATATTTAAATATTTATAAATTACGTGAATATTGTACATGGAGTTCTACAGGCGCGGAAATGCTTCATGTAACATCCGCTAGGTGACTCTCACATCGCAGTCACCAACATTTGAAAATAATTCTAAACCATATTTAGTGTTAGTGTACGTAAAATTAGTTTATAGTTTGTTAAATAATATGCATGAAATTGTTTTGTTAGGTTAGGAAATGGGAAGTTAGTTTACTTACATTATTTTTAGTCTGGACATCTTACCTCAATATTAATGTTGATTTGTTCTTGGACATGTTTCAAAAAAATTCTGTTTTATCGTCAGCTTGTCTGGAGTCTGGGAAAGCTGACGATAAAACAGAATTGTTTTGAAACATGTCCAAGAACTAATCAACATTAATACTGAGATAAGATGTCCAGACTAAATAATATAATTAAAATAACCTCAAAATATAACTTCCTAAAATTAAATATTAAGTTAGTTTACGTCCATTTTTTTTTTCATTTGGAAATAAATAATATGCATGTAAACTGTTTTGTTAGGTTAGGAAATGGGAAGTTAGTTTACGTTCATTTTTTTTAGCATTTGGGAATTTATTCCCAAAGTTGGTAACGCCGACTTCAGAACCATCTACTGGAAGCTACATTAACCATTAAGCAACTCCTGCAACTCGCGCATGCGCACTGTGATTCTATAGAACTTAAAAGAATTCATGTGCAACGGTTTATACACCTTTATCCATGTGTAATTGTACTGTTCAGTACTTAGGTATTTAGATAAATGATAGTGCAGTTATCACAAAGAGTAATAACATGAAGAGATATACTGTATGATGTTTTTATTATTGATTTAACATTTCTCAGTGAAAGATAAATTATATTTGAAGAGAAAAATGTTCGCCTAGACCGAGACTCGAACTCGGAACCTTTGGCTTGCTGGGCCAAATGCTCTACCAACTGAGCTACTGAGGCGAGTTGCGATCCAGATTCAAATTTTTCTCTTATATACGTTGTAATATAAGATATACTGTATGTTAACATAGCATACATAATGTTATTGGGAAATAAAAAGCAATACATTTGAGTAAATCAGAAAAAAAGTAAAGCACCTGCAAACTCATTAGAGAAAATTGTTCAAATTGGCCACCTCCATTCTCACAACACAGATGACATCGCCGACTAAAGGATTCTCGTGCCCCGTTCAAGATACCAGAAGTCTCACGGATCACAATACATGCTGCGATTATGCATGCAACTAACAGTTCATCTGTATGAATATGGGGTCGCATACACCCACAAAAATAATCAAGTGGACAGAGATCTGGAGAGCGAGCTGGCCACACTACAGTTGAACTGCCTCTTCCTATATCCAGAGGCCAAGAAACACTTCATCCAAATGATTTCGCACATTCTGGCAGAAATGTGGAGGAACATGATGTGAAGAGGAACTTCTTCTAGCAATCTAGGTAGAACGTACTCTAAAAATGTCTTATAAATGACACCATTTAATCTCTGGGAAGAAGATAGGGGTCAGAAATTACGCTACCCATAAGTTCACCGAAAATCTCTGCCGGTGACCTCTCTCGAAGTTGGCATGAGGATTTTCATAATCCCACACATGACTGATCTTTCAGTTCATATTAAATATTGCTTCATCAATGAATAACACCGAGGAGAAGTGCAGTGGCTGCAACAAAGCCCAATTACAAAATTGTACCCGTTGAGCGAAGTCCACAACCAGTTAAAATGCAGAAGATGAAACATTGTTTTTGAAAGGCCTCCATATTTTAACTACTTAATGAAGTTTAATAATTTAGTTGAGGACGACTGACCTACCAGGTACCAATTTTATATTTTATATCTTATTAGTAATAAACCCACGACGTTCTAGCTTATTAGCGTGATTCTTCAAACAACTACACTACAACGTGAGCCATAAAATTGCTTCAAATCACGAACATATTTTATGTTGGGTCAGAGTTAATAAAAAATTAATTACAATGGAAACAGAGTGAAATTCTTGATTTCTTGTGCTACAAAAAGGTCTTCTTGTCTCATTTGGCTGGTATGTATACCCATAAATTATACAGGGCCTGTGTATATAAATATATGTAAAAAGTTAAAAAAAATAATAGCTTCATAATATTTTTGTGTCATAATTTTCATATTTTCCTATAATTTTCTTCATATAATTCCTCATTCTACTTATTACATAACCTGAAGGGTGCTTTAATATGAATTTTTTAAAAGTGTTGAAAGTTCAGCGTAACTGTAAAGATGTTCCACGATGCTTTCATGTAATGCAACTGATACTGAAGTAACTTCTAATCAGATGTTAATGTAATAACCAATATGAGAATAGGTATTTTGCACATGCCTATACTGAACAAAATTTCAGTGTCAATATATCACAGTACACACGCAGGGAAAGAAAAAAAAAAAAGGAGAAAAGTGGCCTGCTGTGATTTGAACCATCAGTGTTCGAACATAAATCCATGACTTTAACCATTAAGCCACACTTTAACTACACAGATTCTGTGTGATTTACACTGAGCTTAAGGCTCTCATTATATCAATGCTACTTTAACTAGTGCAGTGGCGTGCAATCATCTACTAAGTTTGAAATTTTAAGGAATTTGATAACCCAATATCTCATAAACATTGTTGATGAATTATTAGCAATAAGGATCTCGGAATTATTACCAAGACCTGAAGTTATTCTAGTATAATTTTCTCTCCTACTTTGCTCTCCTATTGATTTATCAGTATTAATTGTCGATTACTTTGATTCCCTATAACTAGCCCATTTTCCCTCGTAGACCATTGGTTCCCTATTTTAAATTATTTGTATAATACCCCTCTGTAAGCAGTTAAATTTGTGCTGTATAATTAATTTACACCCTGTATATATATATATATATATATATATATATATAAAAAACATAAATTTGATTGTTATTCACATATGCTATAATAATAATTTAAGCATATTTAATATTTTCTTCAAATTACTTAGCATAAAATCCCCCAAGATTCATAGACTATCATTTATATTAAAATAATCAATAATTTACATTTTTTTTGGAATTCACACTATGAGGTATGCTTATTTAGGTAATTTTTTTTATCACTCACCTCATATTCTTCTTTTTTTTTTAAACTAGTTTCAGAACTTTACACTTCAGTTCATCAAGAGAGGGAAAGTAGAAAAATATACAGTGGCTGCACATGCATGGTCCGAAGAACATCTTATCGAAAGAAGGCTAAATTATTAAAACAAATGAAAAACCAAAAGAACTCTGAGAAAAAATAAATCTACATTCAAAAAATAAAAAGAAGAAATTAATGAACTTTGGAATTCCCGGAGAAAATGACCTAATCTTGAGGTTTTTTAGCCTACCAACAGAAGGAGCAAAAGGTGGCTCTTCAAGACAACAGAACAACAGTCACTAAATTATTGAAGACGGAACTGAAGTGTAAAGTTCCGAAACTAGTTTAAAAAAAAAAGAATATGAGGTGAGTGATAAAATTTTTTACCTAAAAAATAGTCAATAATTTACTGATTATGAGTTTTAAGTTATTACTTATACATGATTAAGATTAATATTTTCTTTTTTTTATTCTATTGTATTCTATATGCATTTACCTTCTACACAAAAACTTAACACCTGATACCAACTGGTAAAGTACTGTTTTAACCAACTAACGCTCAGAATGCCCCATTTACCCCCTCTGTACTTCATTAAAGTAATAAAATCTTCTGCCATGTGCAGAAATTTAAATTTTTAATAAGGAAACGTGTCCACCGCTGTGGCATCAGAACAATGGAAAGCCCATCTTCAACGAATGACGTCTCATAGAATTCCAAAAGCCATGCTTCGTTACTGCTCCCAAGGCAAAAGATCGCTGGGACGTCCAAAAAAGCGCTGGATGGAAAATTCCTCTTTGAGACTGTAACAGGCCACACAGCCTAATATTTGCATGGACGATGATGATGATAAAACTATTCTAAATAATAAATAAAACTTCATCTTCCAAAATTCAATATTCAAGAAATTTAAAATTTTCAGAAAATTAATCCTAAAAAAGATCTTCAATATATGGCAGTATATAAGTTATAAAATTAAGTAAGGTTCAACATGGACTATTAATTATGGGGCAGAATCCTCTGAATGGACTAAGATACCACCAAATTCTTTAAATTTCAAGATCAAAAGCAAAATTATCTATCATTAGAAGCTATTAATGATTACACGAGCCAATATAAATTTTCAAGATAGAGCTTCTCCTATTATCATCATCAACAACAAGGATTAAGCCCAATATCCTGTTCCGATCTCATTATAGGTCAAATTGGTCCTTCCATCTCTTCGATGGTCTTCCCAACATTCTTCTCCCTTTGGGTTATAATTATACATTCTTCTTGGTATGCGCTGTCCATTCATTTGTAATACGTGCTGAAGATAAGTATTTTGATAATATTTTATTCAACGTAAAACAAAATCCAATGTGAAACCAAAATACGGAAGACATTACTAGAACCAGATACAATACCAAAGAGCCCCAGATCAATTGCAGTTGCATCATTTCGTCTTGAAACTGGTCATGATTGCTTGGCAGCACATCTACATAGAATTAAGCTACTAGACTCTCCACACTGCATAGTATGCAAGGACACAAATACGATAATGAACAAGGATCACTTGATGTTCTGCGCTGATCTTCAGAAAATAGTTCGAACACCATTCCAAATTGCTGAATATTATTGGGAAGCCCGCAAGCGAATGATGACAAATCAAGAGCTTCAGAACATTTGAATACTACTACTACTATATTTTATTCAACGCTAATGGCTTCGTTGCCAAGGCCCAGCATTTGAAAACATAATATTTTATTCTTTCACAGAGATTAAATATATTAAGTTCTGTTCTTATATCTTTGTTTTTCTTTTTTCGGTCCTTTGGTATCCTGCTACTCCTCTCAACATCTTCATTTCAGCAGCCTCTATTTGTTTACTATCTGCCTTTGTTAATGTCCAGGTTTCGCATCCAGATATTCTCCTATTATAGAACAGTTAATTTATTTTCATGGCCATGCCTTAATAACTATTGTTATAATTTTAGCTGTTTCACAGTACTGTACTCCTGAGGATGTCTACCGAAGCAGTTAGAAGAAATACCGAGTCGTATCAACACTGGACCATTCAGCGCAACACATCTTCAAGAATCAAATAATATTTGAGTTTTATTTCACATTAAACATCCATCCATCCATAGTAATTCTGCCCAAGGGCAGGTCTTTCACTGCAATCATAGCATTTTCATGCTATGTTTTTGCAGCTTTACTAGGGAATTATAGGTGTGGTAGTTTCCCACACCGGTAATAGATGATGATAATTATAAGGATGATGGCCAGATGATTTTCGGGGACCGTTGGACCCTAAGCTTCCTGACATTTGTCTTACAAGTGAGGAAAAACCCTGAAAAAACCTCACCCAGGGGCCTGTCCCGACCGGGAATCAAACACGGGCCCACTATGTGACAAGGCAGCACGCTACCTCAAGACCACAGCGGTGGACACATTAAACATCCATCCATAGTAATTCTGCCCGAAGGCAGACCCTTCACTACATAATGTCCTTAAATTTAAAAGCTAACCAAAATGCATATTAATTTTAAATTGGTCCTTTTTGCCTAGTGTAAGGTTTAAGTTGGTCTCTTTTCAGATAGATTAAATGTAGGACGTACAAATCATTAAAAAATGCTGATATCTTAATTTAATAAAACACATTTATTCGGTAATTCAACCAATGTATTTTGAGATCAAAAGCATCATAAATAGCAAAACTGCATATTCTGGAAGATTACTATTTTTTTTACAACAAAGTTTTGTTGTATTGAACTGACCTGAGCAAAATGACTGACTGAAAACAGAGGTGGGCCAGGCGGGAGATGACCAGCTTTTGATTTATCCATTTCAACAGACCTAATTGAATGAAATATTAATAAAATATTGTATTAAATATATTTACCTGCAGGAAGTAATTATCGTTTCTTTATTTAATTCGTAAATATGAAAATAAAATGGGACCATTTACTGTCATGACCATAAAGGTTACAACAGTTATTCAAAGTAAAAGCTTGTCTCGTATAACCCCACCCAGAGGTGAAGAAGTTCCAGTTATTCTGTTAATTCTTAAAATTCTAGGGAGCAGCATTTTCACTCCAACAATTAAATATATTTTGCTGTAAAAGCTAATAAAATCAAATAATGTTATAACTGACATAAAATTCGGCAATATGAGATTAATCTTGCAAAATGACAACTATAAAAACAAATTTAAACAGAATTTTTCTTTCTAAAATAAAACTACATCCAATTCTCGAACATGATAATTTAAAATATCACATCAAAATAGTAGCTTTAACTGTTTTGAAAAATTCTCAATAAAAAATACTTCAAAAAGAAGTCGTCAGATGGCGTTGTTGATAGCGATGGTTCACAGAGTATCCAGAGGAGAAAGTGGACAAGTTTCGCATACATGCCACAATCGGCGCTATTATATAACTCATAGATCTCTGGAACTAACTAACGAAATCTAATTTTTTCGAATTTTTTGTGGTACTAATATGAAATTCAGCACCGTCTGGTGGTAAAATTATAATTATACAACACCATCTGGTGAATAATTATGCAATTATGGAACTACAGATTTTTTAAAATTTTAACAGAAGGAAAGAATGGAAATAAATAAAACATGTTAATTAATTTTTGTGAATGGGGTTGTACAAGACCAGCCTTTTTCTTACGCGACTTATGCCATTTTTGATGTAATTTAAAGTATTACGAAGTGTTAATGATACCATTTAGCTGTGGGACTTTACCATCGTCAAAATATTGAAACGTATCATGAAATGAAGTAGTGGAAATGTGATTTTACGTTGTAACCGTCAGACATGTTGAATTTTCCATAGAATAACATCCATCCATAGTAGTTCTGCCCGAAGGCAGGTCCTTCACTGCAAGCATAGCATTTTCATGCTATGCTTGCAGCTTCACTAGGGATTTGTAGGTGTGGTAGCTTCCCGTTGCTTTCCACACCGGTGAAGGATGATGATGATGGCCATATGATTTCGGGGACCGTTTGGGCCTTAAAGTTTTCCTGACATTTGTCTTACAGGTGAGGAAAAACCCCGATAAAAACCTCACCCAGAAAAACTGCCCCGACCGGGGATCGAACCCGGGCTCGCTGCGTGACAAGGCAGCACACTACCTCGAGGCCATAGCGGTGGACATAGAATAAACATATGAAGAGGTAAATTTTTGTTACATTATTAAATCAGATTTAAAATGGCCCCCAAAAAAAAGGAAAACTAAAAGTAATCAAACCGAAATTTTTTAATGGGAAAACTAAATCAAATACTCTAACGTAGGTGAATTCCAGGGAATGTCCTTTTTATTATTTTACGTGGTTAAATATGTAAAAGACAAATTCGGACATAATTTGTTGAAGCCACAGATATGATTAAATGTACACAATGTGGTTTACACATTGTGGCCATATGTATTTATCGCTGTTCATCGGTGGTGTATCTCTGGTCATCGGTGGTATATCTGTGGTCATCGGTGGTTTATCGCTGGTTAGAAGTAAGAACTTGTAACCTTCGTGGTCATGACAGAAAATAGTCCCACTTTATTTTCATATTTACGAGAAAATAAAGAAATGATAATTAATTTCCCACACTTAAATACGTTAAATATAGTATAAGTGCATAAATAAAAAGGCACTCTTCTCCCACCCGGCCATTTTTGTGTATTAAAATTTAAAAATGTGCATTATGAGCTCTTTCAAATACGTATAATTGACCTACCCCTTTATTCTCACATATTTTATACAATATGTATTATGTTATATACAAGATTTATTAAAGAACCTTAGCCATGTCATACATCTGAAATTAATTATAAAATCATTCACATTTTTAAAATAATTATTAGAAATGGCTAAACGCTAACATCACTCTACCTAACCTAACAAATCTTAGAATTTTATCACTTCTAGTAGTTTATCTTTGGAAATAGATTCACATTAAAAATGTAAACAAGTTTGAATTTACTAGAGTAAAATAAAATTTAAGGAGTGATTTTTTTAACTTTCCATAATATTTTCACTACCGTCTGCATAGAACGAAAGGATGGCAGTTAAAAATTTCAATTTACAAAATGGCTAATTTCCCATTATCCCGGGTGAACACGTCGTGTGCCTTGCATTCGTTTTATTTTGTTACATGTTCTGTTACTACGAAACAGTGCTACCATCGTAGTTTGCTCATTGTAGTTCATCGTAAATTTTTAGGTGCCACTGTACGCAGTTTCTCCTCTGTAGTACTGGCGATATAACAACATCACCTTAATGTAGAGGAAATGCTACATTAGTGGGAACACCACAATAATATCCCCCTGGGCCAGCAACCCATTGGGCGAAAACATTTACATTTGCTTTCAAGTCTCAAACCAAGCCTCGGATGAATCAGACATATCAACCTGTTGATTACCTTTGCGAGAATAAGGGTACGACATGGAAGAAGGAAAATATTTTAAAATTTGCAACCTGGAATTTACAGGGAATTTCCCATAAAGAGGACCAATTAGACGACATTCTGGCAAAGAAGGGAATTGCATGTGCAGCAATTTTTGAAACCAAAAAGAAATTAAAGTTTCGAAAAAAACACAAAATGATTTACAGTTTTATAGTGGAATAAATCACAATACAAGAGCAAGATCTGGGGAGTAATGTTAATGATACATAAAAAATTTAGATCAATAGATAATAATTACACATTCATAATGAAAGAATCATTCAAGTAAGACTAAAACTCTCACGAGGATACTTAATAATAATAGGAATTTATGCTCCAATAGAAGGCGAAGAAGAAGAAGACAATGACAAATTCTATTCAAAACTACAAACAATTGTCAATCATGTAAATAAATCAGATATGCTCTTAATCATGGGAGATTTTAATGGCAGGATAGCGAACAGAAAAATCCAGTGCCATGTAGGAGGACATGGAGAAGATACATTAAATAGAAATGGCCAAAGACTTATTGATTTTGCAGTTTACAATCAAGTAAAAATTATGAATTCCACATATGAACATAAAGATAGTCATAAGTATACCTGGGAAGCCAGAAATTCTCGATCAATTATAGATTATATTCTTTGTAACCAGAAACTATCAGATATGGTCTTAGATACAAGAATGTTCCAGGGACTAGAAATTGAATCAGATCACTATCTTCTTGCCAGTACTATACATATGAAACCAATATGGATTAAAACAAAAAAGAAAGTTCAGAAATTGGATTTGAAGTTCAAAGTAAGCTCCCTCAGAGATCCCAGCACAGCTTGGCTTTATAAGATAAGAATGCCAAAACATTATGAAGGATTGCCCTTCTCTGAAAATATTGAAGAGGAATGGAGTAAACTTGCTAACATCTTAAAACAATCTGCAAAAGAAAAGGATATGGTTTAAAAAAATGGCATAAGACATTGGGATGAAGAAATAGCGCAAATTATCAAAGACGAAAAAGAAGCATACCACAAGCACTTATCAAATAAATCAGAAGAAGACAAAATAAATTACCACAAAACAAGAGCAATAGCGAAAAGAGAAACCAGGAAGAGATATAGAAAAAATTGGGAGGAATTTGTGTGACAATTAGAGAATGATATTACTAGACCCGCACCACAAACATGCAAAATCTTGAAAAATTTGAATCGTGAAACAAAAGACAATCTCAACTTTAATGTCATCCCAGCCAAACAATGGTCAAATTATTTTCAAAATCTATAGACCCAAACTCCAAATACTCTCTTTACCATCATCCAATAACACCTCTACAGACTTGATTACAGAGGATGAACTATCAGAAGTATTAATGAAAATGAGAATCAATAAAGCTCCTGGAGAGGATGGAATCAGTATTCAACTATTTAAAAATGCAAATCCTCTGTTTTTAGACAGATTTGTAACGTTCTTAAATAAACTATGGAAAGGGAGAGACATTCCTGTAAGTTGGACAAAATCTATTGTAATACCAATATTTAAAAAAGGAGACAAGAAAAACTGTGAAAATTACAGAGGCATCAGCTTACTAAATACTGGATACAAAATTTACACCAATACAATTAAGAACAAATTATACAAACATCTTAACAGCCTCCTAAGCAAAGAACAGTAGATCTCTGGAACTAACTAACGAAATCTAATTTTTAAAATTTTTTTGTGGTACTCAATATTAACTTAATAAATAATGCTATAGCTGTGTGGAGTGCCTTCATTTCTCAATGTAGAAGCCATTCATTGTATATTTGGGAATGATGATCCATTCCATTTGAATGTGGGATCAGTAGAGCAAGGTAAAGGAAAGATTTATGCTTGGATGGGAAGGTAGCCTGAATTAGCTCAGGGGACAGAGCATTAGCACAGAAAGCTAAAGGTTCGGGGTTCGATTTCCAGTTCAAGCAAAAATTTTTCTCTTTACCATCGATTACAATAATTGTGTTCATTAATTTACTTATTTCTATCATTGTGATAACTTTAGCTTCTCAATATTAATTTAATAAAGCAAATTTTCCCTGCTATCCTATTGGTTATCATGTATTCAATTTCAGCCATATATTACTTGTCCATTACTGCTTCTGTAATAATTTATGAAACAGCAACTGTGCACTAAGCAGTGTAAAAAGATTGACTTCATCAGCTAGCAGCTATATAGCCTCCTATGCAATGACTTCAACCAAACTTAGTTCCTAGTTGGTGAATTTAAGAAGTCATAATGCATGACTGCTTAACCCCTCAGCGTGGGTTTGCCATACTTATACGAGACCGGTTTCCTCCCTTCTGTGCGGTTACAAAAGAGTAGTGAAGTGCATTCAATAACCTCTCCTACTTAAATCCGAACCTCACCTTCACGTGGTGCAACCTGTTTATAACAAACAAGGCTCTGGGGACCGAGTCACAGCGGTATAACTGTTACATCAGGGTTAGAGTAAATGCTAATCCTCCTTCATGCCTGTCCAGAGGCTTTAGGTGGCAACCCCACCACTGGACTTACTACTTTTCGGCTAGCAACCAACTGGTAGGAAATCAACTTGCTTTCAAGTCTCCAAAGATTCAAAACCGGAAGGATATACACGTTGACAACCAAGCAATACTCAAGGACAAGAAATGGAAAAAGGAAAACATATTTAAACTCGCAACATGGAATGTTCAAGGAATAGGACATAAAGACTTAAAATTGAATGAAATTCTTAATCAAATGTCAATAAAGATAGCAGCCATAACAGAAACTAAAAAGAAATTAAGAGGGACCCGAATGATTAATAATTATTTACAAATCTATTGTGGTGTACCTAGTAATGAAAGAGCAAAAAGAGGAGTAGCCCTAACGGTACATAAATCTCTTGGAACGTAAGATTGATAACTACACTTTCTGGAATAAAAGAATTATTCAAATTAGATTAAAAATAAATCGTGGATATTTGACAGTAATTGGAGTTTATGCACCAGTAAATGGTGAAGAGACAGAAAGTGATAATTTTTACTCAATGCTACAGGATGTCACAGACAAAGTTAATCCAAATGATTTTATAGTTTTGATGGGAGATCTCAACGCTAGAGTAGGTACAACTAACATACATTCTATTGTTAGTACTTATGGTGAACAAACCATCAATCAAAATGGTAGAAGATTAATTGACTTTGCTACCTATAATAACTTTCCAATTACAAACACATTTTTTCAACATAAAGACTGCCATAAATATACATGGTCTGCTCGGAATTCTCAGTCAATTATAGATTATGTACTAACTAATCGTGAACTTTTTAATTATGTTCTGGATACCAGAGTTTTCAGGAGTCTTGAACTGGAAACAGATCATTTTCTGCTTGTCTCCACCTGTCGCTTCCCTCCATGTTATATAAAACATTCAAAATGTAAACCACGTTATCAGGAAAAACACATCTTTAAAATTAGCCTTTTACAGCAAGATAGTATTCGATGGTTATACCAACAAAGAACAAAATCACACACAATTAATTCTGATACCTCAAATTCCATAGAAGAAGAATAGAATAACATCTCTAACATATTACGAAAAGCAGCTCTAGAAAGTTTAGGGACAAAACTAAAATGGCACAGGAAAAGAGGTCTCAGAAAATGGGATGACGATATAGCAAACATTATTGCTGAAAAAAGACAAGCATTTAAACAATATATAACAACTGGGTTGTTGAATGACAAAATTGATTATCATCATAAAAGAGCTATTGCAAAACAAGAAAACAGAAGACACAGAGAAAATTGGGACACTTTCGTCTCTAATCTAGAGAGAGATCTCACCAAACTTAACCCAAAAATTTACAAAGTTTTAAATAATCTTAGCCAAGAGTGTAAAATTAAATCTGATTGATAAAACCACTTGGGTTACATATTTTCAAAATTGATGGTCCATCTCCCAAACTAATTTTGATTTACCCATATCTCAGAACGATGAATTTCTATATATCACTGAAGCAGAACTTGACACACGCTTTAGAGTCCTGTAAAAATAATAAAGCACCTGGTGAGGATGGACTTCATATAGAATTGTTTAAATATTCTGACAAAAATTTCTGCACTTCCTATATCATACCAATTTTTAAAAAAGGTAACCTCAAAGATTGTAATAATTATCGAGGCATTAGCCTTCTCAACAGTGGATATAAAGTTTTTACAAAAATTCTAGCTTCTAAATTACAAAAACACTATGAAAACTTATTAGGGGAAGAACAAAATGGTTTTCGTAAGGGAAGATCCTGTGCCGATGGTTATTTCACCTTAAAACTTCTTATCGAAAAGCACAAAGAATTCAATAAAGAACTACATATAGCGTTTATAGATTTTATCAAAGCATTTGATCGAGTTGACAGACAAAAACTTTTAGATATCTTAACTGATGATGGAACACCAAATCAACTGATCCAAACAATTTTTAATCTGTCTAAAAATAACATCATAGCAGTACAAATAGGAACAAAATTGTCAGATTGGAAACATAAATTGCAGAGTCAGACAAGGATGCCCTCTATCACCACTTCTATTTAATGTATACATTAATGCTATCATCAGACACTGGAGATTGACAGTTCATGGTAATATTCCTCTCTCAAGACACACAATTTTAGACACACTATTATATGCAGATGATTAGGCTCTTTTTGGCAATAATGAAGATGAATTACACTCATCATCTTAATATAATAGCCCAACGATTTAACATGGAAATATCAACAACAAAATCTAAAGTTATGGCCTTTCAAGGGAAATTCCCAGTAAGAAGTAAAATTTGTATTCAGAAATCAATATTAGAGCAAGTTAATTCATTTAAATACTTAGGATATAATCTAACTTATCATGAGGAATGTGATATATCCTTTAAAATACAAAACTATAATAAAGCTTTAAGAACTATCAACCAAGTTTTTAAACCATCAAAAGTGCAGAGACACACAAGAATGAAAATCTATAAAATTCTCGCTAGACCCATAATCTGTTATGGCAGTGAAGCTTGGAACATCAGAACTCAGGATGATCGTCATATTACAGCCACGGAGATGAAATTTCTGTGACAAACTGCAGGTTATAGCCTTCCAGACCACCAAAGAAATTCAACAATAGCCAGAGAGTTAAACATCGTACCTATATCTGAATACCTCCAAGAATATAGAAACAATTGGCTAGCCCATATTCAGCGCATGTATCGTCACAGAATACCAAAACAAATTCTTCACTACATTCCTCGAGGCAGAAGATCTGTGGGTCGACCTTTTCGGAGATGGCAGGAGACCGTAATTGGCCACTGGGCCTAATACTTGATAGGACGATGATGATGTTGTGCGGTCATTTAAATGTCCATGCAGTATCCCTGTGCGGTAGTATTTTTAAACTCTACTCGCCCAGTAACTTATTTTAGATACATATCAAATTGTGATTAATAGAATGTAAACAATGAATGACCATTCTATTCTATAGTGTTCTACCCAAGGGCAGGTCTTTCACTGCAATCATAGCATTTTCATTCTATGCTTTGTAGCTTTACTAGAGAATTATAGGTGTGGTAGCTTCTCATTGCTTCCATACCGGTGAATGATAATGATGATGATGGCCAGATGATTTTCGGGTACCGTTGGGGCCCTAAAGCTTCCTGACATTTGTCATACAGGTCAGGAAAACCCCCGAAAAAAAAAAACTCACCCACGAAGCCTCCTGACTGGGAATTGAATCTCGGTCAGCTGCGTGACAAGGCAGCACGCTACCTCGAGACCACATACCCAGTTCTAGATTGATTCACACAATTCATAAGTTTTAAAATAAAATTTGGCAGTTTTAGTGGAGGGAATTGTTTGCCCCCCCATAACCATAATGATTCATCAATTACAATATTTTGATTTGGAAGGTAGAGAGATTGGAATTTATTATTAAAATATTCAATGAAAGCGACAATTTTGAAAAAAAAAAAAAACGGACACTGGAAACCAACTTGTTTTGTGTTGTCTTGAAATTAATGGCACCATCGAACATGGAGTATGATTATGCATACATAACCTCTCCATACATTGCTATCCCAAATAATGTTTTCCAATTATTCCTGTATAATTTATAATAATATCCTCAATTCATGTCCAAGTCAGGGTCAGGTTGAGGGATGAGATGAGAAGAAGCCACTATATATATATAGAGGCCTGTGAATAAACCACTACAGAGGCAGATGAACGAAAGGAATGTGAGAAAACCCCATCCAAGCTCCGTTTTTTCCGCCACGAAACCAACATGGAGTGGCTGAGACTCGATCTCGGGAACCCAGCAGTGAGGGTCCTGTATAATTATCTCCCTCAAATCCTGGTTAATATTTTTCTTGCACTTTATGGTTATCCCCCCCCTACTGGGCGCTTTGCTTCTAGTTTTCGTACATGAAGATCCTATATAATTTCCTATTTGTGCCACATGCCCTATCCATAGCAGCCTACGAGACCTGCAATGTTTTATTACATCTAGATTTCATAGATATCACGTTGCTCTGTTATGTTTGTCTTTCTTCCACGTTACACCTTAATTTCCTAATAGATCTCTCATTGAGGCGATGTGCTAACCACATGTATCTTGTAGACATGTTGGTAAATAAGTGTGTCAATAAATAAAACAAAATGAAAGGGTTAATAAATATTAATTATTATATCTGTGGTCTCGAGGTAGAATACTGTCTTGTCATGTAGTGGGCTTTGAAGCCCAAACAGTCCATGGACATCATCTGGCTTTTATCATCATTGTTACCATCATTATCATCCCCCTGGGTGGGAATCTACCACACCTATAATTCCCTAATGAAGCAGCAATCATAGCATGAAAATTCTATGATTACAGTGAAAGACCTGTACTAGAACAGAACACTATAGAATATAGTATCAAAACGAATGATATAGAGTGGTGTCTTTCATCGGTTAATTACAAGTTATATTTAATTGCAGATGGAGATTTCCTTATACTTTATCAAAATATAAGTAAAAATGCATTCATTTTTTAAATTGTTGCTAAAGGTTTACTTATAATTTATAATTCTAAACTTCATTTATTTATCCTTCGTTCATATATGTAAATTAAAGATTTTCATAATTCCACACATCAGATTCACTATGTACAATATTTATAAAAGATGGAGAATCTAAATTTTATTTGTGATATAAATTCATTTATATAATTACAGCAATTGATTCTTGTTGAATGGATTACCTTCACACGATCCACGTCGGTTTTAAAAGAAAGGTTAGTTATGAGACCATACAGTGAGACACTTTACAGATATTTCTTTTTGGCAAAATAGGGCACTCACTAGTTCGAACGAAGGGTGTAGCTGAAGAGAAAAAAATACAAAAAGTATCTCCTTTCACTAAAAAATAGCCAACTCACTCCACATGCCTGTCATAAAATGAAGGGGAGTTTTCGCTACCACAGCAACAAAAAATAAGTTCTCCAGACTGTTTAACAAACTCGCTACAGACCTTGAAAATCATAGATGTACCAACGCGTAATGACACGGCAATATGCATTTGGATATTTAAAAGTCCAGGCATTCTAACACGTCCTTCTGCATCTGGGAAGGAAACACCATGTTTAAATGCCCACGCTGATGGGTTAAGGAAACATTAAGTTATGTAGATAGGAAATAAACACTATGAGGTTTTTTTTTAAATATTGTTAATTTTTTTCTTTCACTCACCTCATACCTCGTAACTCCTATGCGACCTGGGTTTCGTCACTTCATTTGTGACATTCTCAATGCTGTATCACGTTCACAACTGACGTCCAACGGCCTTCTGTCCTGCAGACTGATCTCTGCGTTATCTGATGGCTGACCGACGAATTTCCTAATCAATCCCCTCTCCTTATAACCGGGTATTTCAAAATTCAATTTGGGAAAAAAAATTTACATATGCAAGAATGAAAACACAATTATGAATTTTGAAATACCCGATTATAAGGAGAGGGGATTGATTAGGAAGTTCGTCGGTCAGTCAGCCATCAGATGGCGCGGAGGTCAGTCTGCAGGATAGAAGGCCGTTGGACGTCAATTGTGAACGTGATACAGCATTGAGAATGTCACAAATGAAGTGGTGAAACCCAGGTCGCGTAGGCGTTATGAAGTATGAGGTGAGTGAAAGAAAAAAATAAACAATATTAAGGAAAATGTCTTCATAGAAATGGTGTATTAATGTCTCCTGAGTGTATATTGTGTTCTCAAGGTGTGGAAATGGGAGAGAACATTTAACAAACTGTATAGCTATTCAAAATTATCAAGATATGACATCCAAGTATTGGGAAGCAAGAAGGAGAATAACTTTGTTAACTCCAGAGAATTAGCTACATACATAGTTTTTGGAAAAAAGATTTTCTTACATACAGGTAAACATGGTACTTCTTGTCCTAACAGCTAATTATTATCTGAGCTGTTAAAGAGTATTATTAAATAGATTACTAAAATTGTAACAACTATGGCATTTCAATGAGTCAGCCTTCCAAACTGTACTATTTATATCATCTGATTTTCTAAGAACTTTACTTACTATTTTTAATTCCAGTATTCTTCTCTGCCCTGATCCTGTTGATATGTCCCAATCATTACAAACATTTTTAAACAGGGTATTAAAACACCTCATTATTATGACTATTTAACTAATGCCCCAAATGGAAATCAATGACCAATCATATTTCAATGATTTTTGATTTACACCAATCACAGTCGCGTTTCACCTAGAATTTACTAACTAAAGTTTATCATAATAAAGTAAGCACCTCCTTTTTAACATTCTGAATAGGTCATAGCATTATTTTGCAGTGACTGACTCTCCAAGAAATATGGCTACCAGATTGTATGTATAGTGCATTAATGTCAACACATAGCGCATGCGGGAGTTAATATAAAAACATTTGTAACAATTGATTATACCACAAAAAAAAAATAAACCACCATTTGCACTTCCTTAAACAAATTATTTTCCAGGAAATGACGTTGCAGATAAATATAATTGACATATTTACATCACAGGACATCAGAAATTAATTAATACCTATATTGTTGGTTATAAATTTCTCCACTAGGATGCATTCTTACAACATTGCGATCCTTTGGCAATAAATAATATGATCTGGTTGCAGTGATGAACAAAAGAAGCAAATGAAGCATACGAATCGTTTCTCATTGTTTTCAAACATCGCCGTTTACGTGAAATATATAAATATTTTAAAATAACTATAGTTAAATAATGATCTGTGAGTAAACAGCTTAATTTTATTCGTTAAATAGTCCTAACAAATACCACTCTTGATTTCCAAATTATCTAGATAAATTGACTCCTCACTTCATTAGTCGTGAATTTATCGATAATTTGGAAATTACTCGTGGCATTACTTATGATAATTATAATTGCCCTATTCCAAGTTTTTACTGTATTAATCAAAGACTAAAGGATTCAGGATCAATATTGTAGAATTGGAAAAAAAAAAAAGTATACACTTAAATGATTAATCATGATTTTATTAGAATACAAAATTTAGTTTAAGTAGAATTTTTTTGTAAAGAAATTTTTTCGTCAGATTCTCAACACATTGATAACTAGTTAAAAAATTATATGAATGAAAACTTCTCCTTCAAGAAACATGTAACAGACAGAAAATGGCATAAACATCTCAGCAGTAAATTTCTGAACATATTTACATATATTCTGAATGCAGTAGTAGTACACTATAATAACATGTTCCATTACTTTAAATATAGGTTATATATACAGTCCACCTCCTAGAAAAGTTCCGTTTTTCACAGTATTTGAGAAAGTAAACCGAACGCAATACTGTTACTAAATGACATGTACTATCATAGAACATAAAGATGTTCATTAATGGCCACTCAAGCGACACAACAAATGTAACTTTATGTTCTTTTGTAAATGGAAATACAATTCATTTACAGAAAAATGCCTTTAACATCAGCATATGACACATTAGTTTTTCATAACGTTATACTATAAATTTTTTGCACGATATATACATATATATAAATAACAAAGAAAATGTTTATACATTACTGCCTGTTACATCATCATCTAATTCGTCATCTTTACTCTGCTCATGAAGGAGAACGTATTCCCTAGAACTATAGCCAAATTTAATCACATCTTTCTCTAATAATTCCACATAAGTCCGAGGTTCAATTTTCACACTATTTACATATGTTCCATTAGCAGATTCGAGATCAATGATGTAAGGCCTCACTCTCTTTCCAACAGAGCCATCTTCACGTGTGAACGGTACGAGACGATATTGCAATGCAGCATGTTGTTTTGAGCAGGATGGGTGATCTACAGGAATATCTGCTACCTTCCTGTCTCTACCTATAAGGTAACAACTTTGTCTATGAATATATAATGTTGGAAGTCCTTGGTCACCTTTAAATGGATAAAATCTCCAACGACGTTTGGGCTTTCGTGCTTCAGGAGGTTCACTATACTTAATTACAACTCCGTTGTACATGTTGGTGTCTTCTGTCAGCTTCCCTGACAAACCAAAATTTGGTTTATCTTTTTGATTAGATGGACTTTTTTCTTCTTCTTCACATCTGATTTTTTCCCCCACTCGTACTTCACCTCGATTGGACGGTTATTTAAAATATCATCTCTGTCATCGTCATTACCCCAGCGATTCCGCCTTCCTGGTCTGTTACTGGAACACAAACAAGGGACAAACTAATAAGTTACAAAAATTAGGTATCAATATTCAACATTAATTCTATGACTAACTAACTAACTCACTTCCTGGTCTGTTAATGGAACACAAACAAGGGACAACTAATAAGTTACAAAAATTAGGTATCAATATTCAACATTAATTCTATGATTTTCATCATTTATTCATATATTGGCAATTATTGATCCATTTTTGCAAATACTACAGTACATGGTACTGTTAATATAATAATACATTTGAGAATTTTTACATTACGAGGTTTTCTTAATAAGAATCAGATGAATCACGAATTCTGCTTACCTCATACATCTATGTTTTTTAATAAAAAGTTAACACCCCAGACAGTAAAAAATCTAGAATTTATCAAATTAATTGCAAAGATTGCAATAAAGTGTATATAGAAAAAAACAAAAAGGAATTTAGACACTCGGAAGAAAGAACATTTTATAAACATAAAAAATGGGGAAATTGAAAAATCAGCAATAGCAGCATATAGTTTATTAGAGAATTACAGAATTGAAACTCTTGAAACATCTATCTAAACCTTTGGAATTAACAGTTTGGGAAGATATGTACATTCAAAAAAACCATACTAGAATCATGAACTTTGAGTTTCCAGACAAACCTAATTTGATTACAAAGTTCTTCAAAAGTACATCACATGGCAGTTTAGAAAATTACTGGCATAATGAACAATTGACAGTCGTGAAAACAGCTGAAGATGGGAATGATATGTTTCCCGATAGTGGGAGTCGGAGTTGGTTTCTGGGTTAATGTAGAATATAGAAGAGGGGGATTTGCATTAATTTTTTAGCGGAGTATGCGAGAATTTTGTTTATAGCAGTTCTGTGTTAAAAACATAGATGTATGAGGTAAGAAGAATTCACGATTAATTTGATTCTTACATGGTACTGTAATGTTCCATTTATAGTCTTTTGTAAAATAGTATTTACATGAGACACAGTATGAAATAAACATACATTTCATCTCATATTAAATTCTCTCATTTGGAAATATTTTGGAGATGAATCTAATTGAGAATAGGGATAATGTTCTCTAAACCTGTCCAGATGAGGAAATGTATTATGAGTAGAGTGCGGATTCCTGCATATTTGCATGTTTTTTTCCTTCAAAGATAAACATATGCATGGAAGAGGAAAATGCATTTCATGTCATTTGGAATCAATTGGCAAAATTTTATAGTGCAATAAATGCATATTCACGGGATTAGTGCATATTTCACTAATATGTGCATATATTATACTTTTTTCACTATTTAATATTAAATTATTAGTTTGTAACCCCATAAAATTACAAGTTTATACTTTGTCATGTTTTTGCAAATGAAAACAATTTTGTTTTCATAGAAAGCCAGCATTTTCACATAACAGTAACAATGCCGAGCAGGGGGTCTGTAGTTTTAAATCTTAACAGGTCTATAAAGCAATCTGGCCTAAACCATTTCATGAAAGGAAGATTTCGGAAGAGATGAACGTGCTTGTCAACAATGGACAATTTATTGGTGGTAATTCCTTGTTTTCGTTTTCAACCAGCGATATTCTTTGTAGTTTGAACATCAGCTTTATTGAGACTGTCGGCATACACAACAAATACTCAAAAATCATTCCTGAAATATACATTCATGTGTGCAAAATATACTTCATTTCACACAAAGGAAGTCTGTTGTACATTATTGACCATAGTGACTAACAAATTGGGAATCAAAGTTTAAAAATATATTAAATTAATGTTGGGAAGTAAACATTATGAAGTTTAAATTATTTTCTCAAATACCATTTTGTGAGTGTTAGTGGACCTTTTCATATTACAGACAAGATTAATGAGAATTACACTAGAAAATATAATTATTAACTTCAATTAGGAGTGAAAAAGTAAAAAATATTACAATTACTTATTTCAGGAATTCTCACTATGAGGTATATTCATTAATGTAGAACTTTTTAACACTCACCTCATATTGAACAATATGAGGTGAGTGATAAAAAATTCTACCTTAATATTACAATTGTTGCTTCATAAAAAGTAAATAAAATGATGTGAGAAAATAGTGTATTTTACTATAAGAAGAAAATTAATTTTTGTGCATATTTTTTAATTTTAAGAGCATATTTTCAACTTTTTTGCTGCATAGTTGCATGCATATATTTATGGTTTTTAGTACATATAAATCCGCCCTCTAATTATGAGGCAAGGTGTATATTTCCAATTTACTCTCTTAAATCTCACAATGACACTTCCTATTTATTACCGATGGATCAGTAACAGTTTTATTATAACGTATGAAATAAGATTTAAATTAAACCTCATACTGATTTTTCCTATAAAAGTTCAATGTATGAAGTAATTCAAATTTAACTTACTTCTTCCTTTCTTCAGGTTTACTGGACCATCTTTTGCCTTTTCTCCTTCATTATTTTTTCTCCTTTCTGCATGTCTCTCATTAGATGTTTGTTCATTACTTCCATCTCTCCTGTAATAACTTCTCTCTCTCCTGTCAGAAGTTCTAGTTGAAGTTGCTGCATGTTGATCAGATCTAAAAACAAAAAGGAAAAAAAACATTAACATGTTTATCATATTTTTCATCTATTATCAAAAAAGTTATTACTATTATGAAGTTGTTGAGACTGACTCGGTATCTAACTTAGAATTCAGGAAGGTATTATTTTAATAGTTAAGGTGAATCTTTTGCATCTTACCTCATAGAAGTTGTTTTTTAGAAGGTAAGATGCAACAGAGCCATCTTAATTATATTTGAGTTGGGAAATTTTGACTCATTTCATATTTTTTTTTTAAAATTTGAAGAGAAAAATTTTCGCCTAGACCGGGACTCGAACCCGGGACCCTTGGCTTTCCGGGCCAAGTGCTCTACCAACTAAGCTACCGAGGCGAGTTACGATCTAGACGCAAATTTTTCTCTTATAAACGTTGTAATTCCCTATCGCCAAATTTGCGTCTAGATCGTAACTCGCCTCGGTAGCTCAGTTGGTAGAGCACTTGGCCCGGAAAGCCAAGGGTCCCGGGTTCGAGTCCCGGTCTAGGCGAAAATTTTTCTCTTCAAATTTAATTTATCTTTCATTGAGAAATGTTAAATTAATAATAAAAACATCACAACATCATTTCATATTTCTTGATTTTTATGCAAATCTATATTTCGTCGCTTCTGTGCGACATTGCCCAATTTAGTTGGAGGCTTCGACAATGTCGCACAGAAGCGACGAAACCTAGGTCTGCATAAATATCAAGAAATATGAGGTGAGTCAAATTTCCAACTCAAATATAATTAAAAGAAACCTCATAGTGTTATTTCCTATGTATATTAAATAAATATAGTCATCTTATTTATTAAGAAGAACCTCATAATGTTACTTCCGACTGCAATTTTATAATTTTAAAAGTACCAACCATGTGGTAGAAAATCTTTGGGACAGGCTATGAAGAGATGGTTAGAAATTTTTTTTGTAGATCATAACAATCCTCTCAGGACTATGACATGAAAGGAAGACGATGATTGTAATTTTAATAGAATAGAAATATGAATAAAAAATTTACACCGCCTGAACTCATAAATATGATTCACTCACCTGGACATGTTTCAGAGACCATTATTTCCATCATCAACTAAACTAAAGACTAATAATAATTAAATGAATCGTGATTTTTTCTTACCTCACAATTAATTTAATTATTATTAATTGAACCTCATAATGTTAAAAATTCCCAAATTTAATATATAAATAAACTAAAGACTGTTTGAAATGAGCCATTAACGCCAACTATTTTCATGCCACTTGGGTGGGCATTGAATGAACTTTGATTGAATCTTGACTGATTGGAACTTCAAAATTCATGATACTAAACTATTAACATATTAGGAAATACCAAAATAATTCACAACATGGTAAAAGACATACATTCAGAAGAAAAGAACAGAACCATACATTTTCAAGTTCCTGGAAAATATGATTTGATTTCGAAGTTCATTCATTAAACCTTTGGGTGACACAAGAAAAGCTGGTGTTAATGTTAATTTCATATAGGCTATTAATGATGGAGATAATGTTCTCTGAAACATCTCCAAGTGGTGATGATCACATTTTATTAAGCGAGATGTAAATTTTTAGATTCATATACAGCAAACTCCCGATTACCCGTGTGCATATTATCCGGGCATGACCTTTCTACTGTATTTTTTTTAAATGAAGATAAATACTGTTCTGTATTTTGTATTGTTATGAAAAAAGTATTTATTTTTAAATGTGATACTGAGAACTGGGCTTAGAAACTAGTACAATAGAGTAACCTTCACTCACAACACCCTCCCCTGACATGTTTAACAGTACCACCAACATTCTGAGAATACAGTACAATTTCAGAAATTTCCATTGTGTGAGTCACTGAATGTTTGTTGTTATAGAACTGTATTTGTATTGTGTAGGATAGCGTAGTCTGTGAGAAGAGTGTGCAGCAGTTTGTAAAAAAAATGTCGGGGAACCCAGCTTCAAAACATTGAATGACGCGGCTATTGTGAACAAAGTGAACGATGGAGGGGAAGGAGAAAGGGAAGACAAAAATTCATTGACGATTGAAAACAAAATTAGTCACACAGAAACATCAAAATGTATAGACGTCTTATTAGAATGTATGGGACAAAATTTAATTGATTACATTGATGCCTTAAGTGTTAGGAAAATAAGAACTGTAATCAGAAAGAATTTAAACGATAAATTGAAGCAGAGGAAAATATCCTCTGGCGTAAAACATGTGGTTTCAACAGAGATTTGTGGTTCCTAGACACAAATTTTGCCTAAATTAATTGTATGTACAACGGTTTTCGAAGTACAGTACTGTAAAAAATACTGTATTACTTTAAAGTAAATTATTTTCAATATGATCATCTTACCTCAATATTAATGTTGATTTGTTCTTGGACATGTTTCAAAACAGACTGGACAAGCTGACGATAAAACAGAATTGTTTTGAAACATGTCCAAGAACAAATCAACATTAATATTGAAAATTTAATTAATTGATTTAGAAAATGATTCATTCAAAAGAACACAGAATTGTTTTGAAACATGTCCAAGAACAAATCAACATTAATATTGAAAATTTAATTAATTGATTAATTTAGAAAATGATTCATTCAAAAGAACACCAGATGGCAGTTTGGATAATTACCGGCAAAAGAAAAAAATTGACAGTCGTGAAAAAAGCTGACGATTGTGACAATGGGTCGCCGATACTTAAGTGCTGTATTAAAAAAAACATAGAAATATGAGGTAAGATGATCAGACTGAAATTAATTTAATTAAAATAACCTCAAAATATCACTTCCTAAAATTAAATATTAATTACTGTATTACATATTTAATTTTAGGAAGTGATATTTTGAGGTTATTTTAATTATATTATTTTTAGTCTCATCATCTTACCTCAATATTAATTGTTGATTTGTTCTTGAACATGTTTCAAAACAATTCTGTTTTATCATCTGGACAAGCTGACGATAAAACAGAATTGTTTTGAAATATGTTCAAGAACAAATCAACATTAATATTGAGGTAAGATGATCAGACTAAAAATAATATAATTACTGTACTATATTAAGTTATGTAGATAGGAAATAACACTATGAGGTTTTTTAATATTGTTTATTTTTTCACTCACCTCATACTTCATAATTCATAGCAGACCCAGGGTTTCTTCACATCATTTGTGACATTCTCAATGCTGTGTCACGTTCACAACTGACGTGGAGGTCAGTCTGCAGGATAGAAGGCCGTTGGACGTCAGTTGTGAACGTGACACAGCATTGAGAATGTCACAAATGATGTGAAGAAACCCTGGGTCTGCTAGGAATTATGAAGTATGAGGTGAGTGAAATAATAAAAAATAAACTGTATTACATGTTTGTTGTTAGAATACCTTAGCTTGAGATTATTTTGTGTGTTGTAAATCTATGGCTAGGCGACCAACAGTTTAAGGGGTATCTCTTTTCCAAAGGAAGCCATTCTCAGAATACTGTACCCTGAGATAATCCATCGGCCCTAGTCAGGGCCCCATTCCACACAATTATGGGTAATACTTCACAAGTGTATTTATTTGTATCTTCAATGAGTATTAGAATTGAAGAAATGTGACAAATTCTACATAGGAAAAACTAAGAGAAATTTGAAAACCAGAGTGAAAGAACATCTCAGGAACATCAAGAAAGGGGAAGTAGAAAATCTGCAGTGGCTGGCCATGCATGGTCCAAAAAAACATCTTATTGAAAAGAAGGCTACATTATTAAAACAAATACAAACACCAAAAGAACTCATTGTGTGGGAAAAAATCTTGCTTGGAATCAAATTTTATGAATGACTACTGTATATATATATATATATTTAATTGTCAGTGGTTCACCCTACTCAGTTGTGCATGGGGTTCGCGAGTCGAAAAAGGTTGGTGATCTTCAGTCTATCAACAGAGGGAGCAGGAGGTGGCTCTTCAAGACAACATAACAATGGTCGTGAAAGTCCTGAGGATAGAACCTAATTAGGTCCTGAACCCAGTTTAATAAGAAGGATATGAGGTGACAATTTTTCTTAAATAAATTTAAAATTTCTCTTACCTAGTAAATTCATCATCATCTGATCTTTTTCGTCGTTTTACAGGTCTCCTGTGAGAAGAATGTGAATGTCTTGCCCTGTCATCATCCGATTCCGGCTCTTCCTTTACTCTAACTAGGCTTACATCTTGCGTCGCTTTATATTTTGAACATGTTTTCCGGTGTGCTTTCTCTTCTCTCTCTCGACTTGTGATCAATTTGTGATGCCTGTGATGGTGTCGGTGATGATGGTGATGGCATTTATGCCTGTGTCGTTTTCCATCATGAATAATGTGAATATTTTCCATATCTGAATGCTTGTGTTTTTTCCTTTTCTCAGAATTTCTTACTTCTACCAACGCAGTATCAGAATCTGAACTTATTTCAATTCTTTCAGGACTTGGTTTTACAACCTTAGAAACATGAACTGAACTATCAGAATCACTTGATGTTTCTGACGAGTCTGATTCTGATGAATGTGATCTTTTTCTTTGATGTTTTGGTAGTGTAAGTTGAGGCACTCGATCTTTCATTTTTACTGGCAAATCTGAAACAATCACATAAACCTTATAATTACATGGGATTATATGCCACCTACATAAATTCAAAATAAAAAATGGAACAACATACAATTTATTATATCTGAAGAGAAAAATTATACACTCTTCAAATATGATTTATCCATCATTGAGATATATGAAATGAAGGATAAGGTGTATAAACCGTCGCACACGAATTCTTCTAAGTTCTATAGAATCGCAGTGCGCATGCGTGAGTTGCAGTTGTTGCTGTAATGGTTAATGTAGCTTCCGGTAGATGGCTCTGAAGTCGGCATTACCAACTTTGGGAATAACTTCCCAAACGCTACAAAAAATGGACGTAAACTAATTTCCCATTTCCTAACCTAACAAAACAGTTTATTTCCAAAAAAAAGATGGACGTAAACTAACTTCCTATTTCCTAACCTAACAAAACAATTTACATGCATATTATTTGTCAAACTATAAACTAATTTTACGTACACTTACATTAAATACGGTTTCAAATTATTTTCAAATGTTGGTAACTCGATGTGAGAGTCTCCTAGCAGATGTATAAGAAGCATTTCCACATCTGTAGAACTCGATGTACAATATTCGCATAATTTAGAAATATTTAAAAATCGTAAGAAATGTTTATAAAATGGTTCCAAAAATTCAAAGTTAAAAGTAACCTTGGGCGGAAACACATTATGAGGTTCTTAATTAATCAATGAATGAGATCATTTTAAACATCTAACCTCATATTTCATGTTTTTTCAAACACGGTAACTATAGTTTTCAAATGATCTTGTCATTCATTTTCAACCGCCATTATGACAAGATCATTTGAAAACTATAGTTACCGTGTTTGAAAAAACTATGAAATATGAGGTGGGAAGATGTTTAAAATGACTCATTAAATTTATTATTGGTTCCAAAATGTTTTGAAAATAGTCCCAAACATTATTATAAAATGGTTGAAAAGTGTTTAGTGTATCAGTGGCATAAGGAACATGACATGGAAAAAATTGTTGTGCGAAGGTTTATAACCCCCCAAACAGCCGAAATGAATAATAAAAACTTGACACCAATTATTGTTTGCAATAGCCTATATGAATAATTACCGAAAAAATATATACATGTTGAGTTTTTACCTAAACAAATACAAGAAGAAAGACCTTAAATGAATGAGAAGTTGAGCTCAAAGTAACCAAAACTTATCATATTTACAATGTAAAATACAGTACATATTAGTCATTGCTCAGTCAGTGCAGCCAACTTATCACAAAAAAAGTGGATGCTAAACTAATCTAGTGTACACTAACTAGCCATTTTCTCACCCTAGCTTCCAGAAACTATCACTAACTTGCCCTTATATGAAAGTAAACATGTTGGAAATTTGGCTCTAGCAGGAACGTGTTAATACATTGGCCAACAAGATGCTAGCAGTTACTTATTCTCCGATAGAATATTCACAAGTGGCAAAGAATTGACAAATCTAGTAATTGAATAACATTTGTATCAAATTCATGAACTCAATTCATTATTAATAACTAAGGGGGCGAAACATGGACTCTTACTTTAAGAGAGGAAAGGAGATTACAAGTATTTGAGAATAAAGTACTTAGGAAAATTTTTGGACTAAAGAGAGATGAACAGACAGGTAAATGGAGAAGACTACATAACAATGAACTACATGGTCTTTATAGGAAGCCAGATATAATAAGAACAGTTAAGTCTTGTAGACTGCGATGGGCAGGACATGTTGCACGTATGGGGAATGGGAGACTTGCATGGAAGCTTCTTGTAGGAAAGCCAGAGGGAAAATGCCCAGTTGGTAGACCAAGAATGAGGTGGGAGAATAACATTAACTATGATTTGAGGGAAGTAGATTATACAGGGAATGATTGGAAAGCATTAGCTCAGGATAGGGATGTACGGAGAGCTTATGTCCGTGCGGCCATGAACCTACGGGTTCGATAGTGCCAGTGAGTAAGTAAGTATAACTAAGGGGTATTGTAGCACTCATTACTGCATTAAAAAAAAAATAAGTTTTTAGCGATCTGAACGAATTTGTTTTAGTGTGAGTATATATATATAATTATGTACATAAAGTTTTTTATCCAAAGAAAGCATGGTAAGTAGCAAACAAAATAGGCTATTTATATATTAAATTTAGGAAGTTTTAACATTATGAGGTTCAATTAACAAGAATTAAATGAATCGTGATTTCTTCTTACCTCATACTTCTATGTTTTTTTTAAACACAGCACTGCAGTATCGGCAACCCATTGTCGTCATTGTCAGCTGTTTTCAGTCGTGAAAACAGCTGACGATGACGACAATGGGTCGCTGATACTGCAGTGCTGTGTTTAAAAAAACATAGAAGTATGAGGTAAGAAGAAATCACGATTCATTTAATTCTTATAAAATAGGCTACTGTTAAGGAAATGATGTGCTATGCATGTTAAAATGGACCATAGGTTACATACTAAATGGCCACAGGTTGTAAACTACCTCAAATGCTTTTAAGTAAATGAGTAACTATGTTTATAGTATCAACACTTTTTTTTCTTGATTTCCAACATATAACAAGATCTTTTATTACGGAAAGAATATAGTTTACGTCTACAATGAATTTTTTGAAGTTCTACATAATGTCACAACACATCGCTTTTAACCCGTTGGGTGGGCAATGCGTGAATATCCGCCTCAAGAAAGCCTTCACTCGGTGGGAGTTACGGATATATCCAACGAGATATATATTATTTTTTTCTAAGTTATTTGACAATACAGGAACGCAAAACTTTGAAGATCTGTTCTGTATGGGTATGACATCTAGTGTGATTTTTTTCAACCCCCTTTGACCGGTCTCTTAACAGTTTCTTATTACGAGAGTTAAAATCACATATCATGTATGCGCGCAAGAACGGACTAACGTATATCGGTAACTGGCCAGCTATATAACATTCATGATAAAATATAATTCACTAGACGTGTTCAGAAAAAAAAAATAGACACCATCTGTTTGCTCAACATAATATATCTCTCAACTCAGATTGGCCTTAAACCTTAATGCAAGAACAGTCTAAGTTAATGAAAAAATAATAACTCTGGTACAGTTTCTTGTAACTTCTCATTCACACGTTTAAATGAGAGGTCTGTCTTTTATCACAGTAGAAAAATATTGCACAAACATTCAATTGGGGTTGCTAACTTTTACCCTCCATTCTCCAGTCTTGAAGTAACTAGTTCAAACGTCTTATTTAGCTTCTAGTTTTTTTTTTCACTTCATATTTTTTATAAGCTACTTACAATTTACTGAAAATATGAGTGGTTTCTAAAATGAAGTTATGTAGCATTCATAATACTAACAACAATAATAACCAGTGACTTCTCAACACACCAGTGTTCAATAACGCCACTGATAATATCTGATGATGTCAATAATCACTATTACTACAATAAAAACTACTAATTGTACAGATATATATTTTTACGGTATATTAAAGTTCTAAAAATAAAAAAAATGCAATTATTTGTAATAACTCAAAACTGACAGTATTTAGTAATGCCACTGGTCATATGTGTCGTAAAATTTTAATATTTATACAGTGTTAAAAGAGATTGTATATTTACATTATAAACTTCGGAGTAAATTGCCAATATAAATAAATAAATAAATTTATACATATATCCTAAATGCTTAGTTTATATCGATGTAAGACTTGAAATAACGCCACTGATGACAGACACCATGTAATGCCAGAGTTAACATTTATTGCATTTAAGAGATTTGCATACTTTTTAATATTCATTACATGTAATATAAATAATGTTTTCCAAATTACTTTTAAATTGAACACGAGAAGACACTTGTGCCGTTTTTGTACTAAAGTTGAAAAAAATAAAAATATGAAATTTCCATTAAAAAATATGACCATATGAAAGAGAATGGTTGTTTTGTATAATATTTGATGGATATGTTACAAATGTTTACTCCCTGTATTTTTTTATAATATTTTAAATTAAAGGAAGAAATGGCTCCCCACAGAGCTGTAGAACTGCACTAGCTAGGTCCCCAGTTAAGGGGTTAAGTTATACATTTACTGGATAGCTGGAAGCACTATCTATGCAACAAGTGTGACCAACATACACAATAAATTTCCAAACATGTTTTTAAGAAATGGATGTGAACTAACATGTCTTTTTGTTGCCTAACAAAATAAACTTCTTACATATTATTCAATAAGGTATAAATTAATTTGCCACTTCTTAACCTAACAAAACAAAACAAGAGTAGTGGAATTTAGGTTGATATAACATTCACATAAAACAGTTTAGGAATTTATTGTGAAGGTTTGTAATACCGGTACCACAGATAGTCCTGTCATCTATTGGCAAATCGGCTGAGGTTGATAAACCGACCCACACAATTTTCCATCTAACATTCTTATGCCACTGATGCACTAAACACTTTTCAACCATTTATAGTAACGTTTGGTACTATTTTAAACATTTTGGAACCATTTTATAAACATTTCCTACGATTTTTAAATATTTATAGATTATGCGAATATTTATGCATCGAGTTCTATGGATGCAGAAATGCTTCATGTAACATCCGCTGGATGGCTCTCAAATCGGAGTTACCAACATTTGAAAATAATTCCAAACCATATTTCAAGAAATTCACTTTATTTTGTTAGATTCTGATAGGACAAGTTAGTGTACGTAAAATTAGTTTCTAGTTTATTAAATAATATGCATGTAAATTGTTTTATTAAGTTAGGAAATGGGAAGTTAGTTTACGTCCATTTTTTGGGAATTTATTCCCAAAGTTGGTAATGCCGACTTTAGAGCCATCTACTGGATCCTACATTAACCATTGCAGCAACTCATGCATGCGCACTGCGATTCTGTAGAACTTAAGAAATCACGTACGACGGATTGTCCACCTTGTCCAGCAAATCTGTGGAACTTAAAAGAAATGTTGGATAAGGTGGAGAAACTGTCGCACATAAATTCTAGTAAGTTCTACAGAATCGCAGTGCGCATGTGCGAGTTGCTGTAATGGTTAATGTAGCTTCCGATAGATAGCTCTGAAGTCGGCATTACCAACTTTGGGAATAAATTCCCAAATGCTACAAAAAAAAATGGACGTAAACCAACTTCCCACTTCCCAACCTAACAAAACAATTTACATGCATATTATTTATTCCCAAATGCTTAAAAAAAAAAAAAAAAATTGGACGTAAACTAACTTTCCATTTCCTAACCTACCAACACAATTTACATTATATTATTTAATAGAATATAAACTAATTTTACGTACACTAACACTAAATATGGGTTGGAATTATTTTCAAATGCTGGTAACTCCGATTTGAGAGTCACCTAGCGGATGTTACATATAGCATTTCCGCATCCATAGAACCCGATGCACAATATTCGCGTAATTTATAAATATTTAAAAATCGTAAGAAATGTTTACAAAATGGTTCCAAAATATTAAAAATAATACCAAACATTATTATAAATGGTTGAAAAGTGTTTAGTGCATCAGTGGCATAAGAATGTTAGATGGGAAATTGTGTGGTTCGGTTTATCAACCTCAGCCGAGCCAAAATGTTAAATAATAGTAAATATTGGTAGAAATGGAAAAAAGTACATAATGCAATTGTGTCATATTAATGTTATATGGTACAGCATCATGATACATAAACTATAGTTCATCCCAAACAAATATAAAACATACTATGGTAATTACTTAAGAAACCTAACTTCATTATAGAAGAGGGCTGAGGTTACCTATTTGTCTGCCATGATTTCCATACATTCTTATGCCACTGTTGCATTTAACACTTTTTGACCATTTATAATCGTTTCGTACTATTTTAAACATTTTGATACAATTTTATAAATATTTCTTACGATTCTTAAATACTTATATAATTACGCATATATTGTGAATCAAGTTCTGCAGATGCGCAAGTGCTTCATGTAACATCTGCTAGATGGCTCTCAAATCAGTGTTACCAACATTCGCAAATAATTCCAAACCATATTTCAATAAATTAACTTCATTTTGTTAAATACCATGGGACAAGTTGGTATACATGAAACTAGTTTATTAAATAATATGCATGTAATTTGTTTTGTTAGGTTAGGAAATGGAAAGTTAGTTTATGTCCTTTTTTTTAGCATTTGGGAATTTATTCCAAAAGTTGGTAATGCCGAGTTCAGAGCCATCTAATGGAAGCTACATTAACCATTACAGCAATTCCTGCATGTGCACTGCAATTCTGTAGAATGGCAGAGAATAATAGTCAACTTTTTCCACTGATTTTGGATAATCTTTCCATTAAGCACAGTGAGAATTTTTTCTAAGTCCCCAGGCAGACACCACGCGCCAACAAACGCGAAGCAGTTTACTCTATGGAATATCGCTATGCAGCCAACATTATACATGCTATTTAACAAATCTAAAAGATAAGCTAACCTAACAATGCAATTTAAGCACTCTAACCTGTGAAAGAATGCAACACCCAAATGAAATAATAAGTTCTCAAATTCTGAAGTACATAACCTATGTTGGCTGCACTGTTGTTGTATAGAATATTCTTTAAAATGAATATGGCTGTCACGTCTTCAGTTATGTATATAGTTAAATATCATTGAAAAGTATGTTCAAATAATCGTTAGAAAAAATGTAAAATTTGTTGTAAATGGTGGGAAATAATAAATAAGACCCTGTCGGAGCATGCGTGTGGTGTCTGCCTCGGACTTAGAAAAATTTCTCATTGCGCTTAATGGGAACATGAGCAAAAAAAAAAAATCAGGCGTGCTTTGCCAGGAGACCTCCTACGGATAATCTATCCATTAAGAGCAGTGAGAATTTTTTCTAAGTCCCAGGCAGACACCACGCACATGCGTTAACAAACGCGAAGCAGTTTACTCTACGGAATATCAAGCTGCAGTCAACATTATACATGCTATTTAACAAACCTAATGCAATTTAAGTACTCTAACCTGTGAAAGACCAATCTAAAAGCTAACCTAATGCAATTTAAGCTCTCTAACCTGTGAAAGACCAACCTAATGCAATTTAAGCACTCTAACCTGTGAAAGACCAACCTAAAAGCTAACCTAATGCAATTTAAGCACTCGGGTGTGGTAGGTTTTATGCCGGTCACAATACTACACTTACATTCTTATGCCACTGATGCACTAAACATTTGTAAACACTTTTGTATTGTTTTAAACATTTTTCAACAATCTTCAAGCTTTCTTTACAATATTTTATATTTATATATTTACGTAAAACATGATCGTGGATACATTACTTACTTGCTACTTTCCCATGTTGTCACCATTTGAAAATAATTTCAAACCATATTGAACCGGTATAATTGGACGGCTCTTTTGATTGTAAAAATAAACTAATATGTTCTAGTAAACAAGTAATTGCCGAAAGTTAATACAATCCTTCTATCACGTCACTAATTACTACATAGATCACTATTTACCTTAATTGGTTCCTTATCTATCACCGGTTAAAATCATAAGTTCAGCTCGACCCTGTAGATACACCCAACTATTTCTGGTACAATATTTAGTGTTAGTATACGTAAAATAAGTTTATATTTTATTAAATAGTACGCATGTAAATTGTTTTGTTAGGTTAGGAAATTGGAAGTTGGTTTACGTCCATTTTTTTAAGTATTTGGGAATAAATAATATACATGTAAATTGTTTTCGGAAAAACTGCACTTACACTATCTCAAAACTGCAAAGAACTGCGAATACACGGTAGCAGTTAGAAGTAGCAGCGATAACGTTATCATTGAATGATAACCCACAAACATCATAGTGAGTTACCAAACGTTTATTAAAAATGGGTGTACACTTACTTATCACTCCCTAATGCTGATCCAACCAGCGATAACCCAAAACAGCGATAGAAAAATCATAGACTAAGTAATATACTCTGTGGAGAAAATAGCAGTTAGTGTCAACAGTCTCATAATATTGCAATTTGCGTATTTAAATAAATACTTTAAAATTGTCTAATAATGTTATAAAAATGGTTTTTAAAACGTTTCAAAATATTAGAAAATGATGGTAAGTACAGAACAAAAGCTATAGTTTACAACAATATAACAGAAAAATTATGCGCTAGTAGAAGTGCAGTTGAGCCTTGTTTTCTTTAGTTTGGAAATGGCAAGTTAGTATACGTCCATTTTTTTTTGCATTTGGGAATCTATTCCCAAAGTTGGTAACGCCGACTGCAGAGCCATCTATCAGAGGCTATATTAACCATTACAGCAACTCCCGCATGCGCACTGTGATTCTGTGGAACTTGGAAGAATTCGTGTCCGGCATATACCCGACTTTTTCCAAGCACTCTAACCTGTGAAAGAATGCAACACCCAAATTAAATAGTAAGTTCTCAAATTCTGAATAACATAACCTATGTTGGCTGCACTGTTGTCGTATAGAATATTCTTTAAAATCAATATGGCTGCCACATCTTCATATTATGTATATAGTTAAATATAAAAAAAGATGTTCAAATAATCTTTAGAAAAAATGTAAAATTTGTGGGAAATAAATTTGAAAATAAAACCTTGTTGGCGCATGAGCGTGGTGTCTGCCTCAGACTTAGAAAAACTTCTCACTGCGCTTAATAGAAACATGAGCCCCACCTACATTAATCACTGTTCAAAAAGAGGAGTCAATTTTTCTTTATGGTGTGCCAGATTATTCAATAAACTGTAAGCTAATCTGGGATAAGGTGTATAAACCGTCGCACATGAATTCTTCTAAGTTCTATAGAATCGCAGTGTGCAAGCACGAGTTGCAGTAATGGTTAATGTAGCTTCCAGTAGATGGCTCTTTGGGAATAGATTTCCAAATGCTAAAAAAATGGACGTAAACTAACTTCCCCATTTCCTAACCTAAGAAAATAGTTTACATGCATATTATTTATTTCCAAATGCAAAAAAAAATGGACGTACACTAACTTCCGATTTCCTAATCTAACAAAACAATTTACATGCATATTATTTAACAAACTATAAACTAATTTTACGTACACTAACACTAAATATGGTTTCGAATTGTTTTCAAATGTGGTAACTATGATGTGAGAGTCTCCTCTCCTAGCGGATGTTACATGAAGCATCTCCGCGCCTGTGGACCTCGATGTACAACATTCGCGTAATTTAAAAATTGTAAGAAATGTTTATAAAATGGTTCCAAAATGTTTAAAATAGTACAAAAGTTATTATAAATGGTTGAAAAGTGTTTAGTGCATCAGTGGCATAAGAATATTACATGGAAAATTGTGTGCGACGGTTTATACACCACAGCCCTAATATGGTTTACACTATCTAGTCAATTTTCTCACCCTAATTTGGCCACTTTGCTCACCTAACGAAATGAAGGTGGACTCCTGTCATAGAATAGCCAAAATGTCATCACCCAAATTTGACTGAGCTTCCACAATAGTAGAAGTTGCAAGAGATCGAAGAATTCGACGATAAACTACAGCCAAAATTATTAATGATAAAATGGAAGAGATTACCTGGCCTTGTCAAAATAGAACAAAAGCATAATACAAATAATTAAAATAATCATCTTTATTTCATATAATGAAACTTTACTCTAATTCTAAAATAATTTATCAATACGAAATGTTTTAACTGTAAGAGTAATTACATGCAATTACGTTTTACACAATGAAAAGAATGAGGACAAGAACTTAACCTGTGATATGTAATTTCGAAAGAAAACTTACCTAGTTTTATTAGTACGTATTATACTTCAATTGAGACACGCAGATCCGCAAAATAAATATTTTGCAGATAATCATAGACTATAAAAACTAAATTTTAGATTATATTTATAAAACAATAAATAAATTCCACAATATTTCTGAGCAGGATATTAACAGTAACAGTTCTCTATGAACATGAACAGTAAACGAACATAGAGAACGAATCGATAAGAACCAAAGAACTTTGAAACCAAAGATAAAATGTTGCAACCAGAGATGACCCGCAAACTTTGTGGCAAAGGTGGGTTATCGCTACCATAGAGAACCGTTTCGTTTGTATAACATGTACCAGCGATAACTCACAAAACGAGTAAAATTTAATTTCTATTAAAGTCAAATTTCTGTAGCTAATTTACTTTTAAATTACAATTTTTACATAAAATCGCTAATTTTCTCTCATAAAAAGTGAAATCGTCAATACGTTTCATGTTCAAAACAGGGATTTTTTTACCTATGGTCCAGAAACCATTAGACCAGCGATAGACCTCTGAGTGACTGACTGTTGTTAACAGCTGTTTGCGCTGCCCAGTGTGCCTTTTGCTGGGTCTGTTATTTGTCCCTTGACGGCGAATTCGCGTAGGTGTATGCAGTATTGGGTTTCGCTGTTTTTCCCTAGCCTATACGGCGGTTATATGGGGATTGATTCTATTTTAGCATGTGCTATTGCTATAATGTGGATGTTTGATTCCAAGGCAGATAGATCTCGCTTAATTGGGGCATCGGAAACCGCGTCGCTGATAACTTTCAGGACCGGAATGAGCCACGCCAATCTGCGCTGACCCCTCTGATCTTGGTTATTTCATGCTGAATACTACGGGTGGTTTAATGTGTCGAATATGTTTCTATGTGTAGTACGCCATTGTGGAAGGTGTCCTATATTGCGTAGCGATAGACCTCACTTGAGCATTAATCGATGATCATTGACCATAGAGTTATAGAGAAAAACAGAGTTAACCCACTGAGAAAAATATATATGTACGTTTCCATAGAGAAACTTTGTACGTTTCACCATAGAAATCATGAAAACGGAATATTCTTATATTTAAGTGATGGAAGTTTAACTATCTTGTTTAAGGTATATACCAGTATTTATTTCGTAAAATGTAATTTTTATATAATTTTGTCGATAATTTTATAAAATACAATAAAAAAGCTTGTAATAAATAGATGTTCCACGAGTCATTTTTTCATTTGCACAGAGTGCTTCTGTGGTAAATTGTTTTATTTTAATAATAGAAAGTAATGGGAATTCTATGCCAAAAGTCCACCTACATTACAGTCACTGTTCAAGCAGAATAGCCAACTTTTCCTTATGGTGCGCCACATTATCCAATAAACTGTAAATTAATCTGGTGTACATTAACCCATTTTGCTCATATAACAAAATAAGTATAGGTGGACTCCTGGTATACAATAACCAAACTTAACATAAAGTTATAAAGAAACATATTTTTTCAGGGCAAACAGAACTACTGATGGAGCGAAAACCATATATTGTTTTAGGAGAGGCACCAGAATCTGATAGTGAGGAAGAGGTTAATGTGTCACCTGTACGTGGGTTTCTTTTTCTTTAAATATCTGTGGCTGAATTCATGTGTGACGTATTGTCCACCTTATCCGAAGTTTCCATTAAGCACAGTGAGAAACACCACATGCATATTTTCAAATTATTTTCCACCATTTACATTTTTTCTAATGATTATTTCAATATATTTTTCTGTGATATTTAACTACATACGCAAATGAAGATTGATTATAACGAATATTCTATACTATAACACATGTTCCAGTGCAGCCAACATAGAGTATGTACTTCAGAACTTACTGTTTATTTTTGGGTGTTGCATTCTTTCACAGGTTAGAGTGCTTAAATTGCGTTAGGTTAGCATTTAGGTTGGTCTTTCATTCGTTAAGAGTACTTAAATTGTGTTAGGTTAGCTTTTAGGTTCATTAAATATATGTTGGCAGCATTGTATGATTCCATAGTGTAAACTGCTTCGCATTTGTTGGCGCATGCGTGTGGTGTCTGCCTGGGACTTAGAAAAGTTTTTCACTGCATTTAATGGAAACTTTATCCAATATCTTTATTTCATTAGTTTTCTTCATCCTTTATAAATGGATATGTCAAATCAGTGACCAATTCTGGGTATTTCCAAGGAATCAGTGCACAGCTATTATCTAAGAAACTGGCATTCTTATATCACATCTTATATATAAAAATTGTTTGTTTGTTTGTTTGTACTTTATGTGCGGTCATACCATTGATCCGATTGTGATGGGGTTTTTTGTTAAATGTTCAGAAGATTCCCAGGATGAACATAGGCTATAAGAGAGTTGTGATACTCAACTCCTACACCCTTAAAAATCGCCCTTTGTAGTGCAAAACGTGAAAAAAGTAGCTCATTGGACTATTAAATGGCTTACGCTGCCTAAACCATAACAAATACACAAAATTAATGTACACAGAATTGAATATCTCAAAAAGCTCTACAAAAAAGTCCACAACAGCATATATTTATGTCTTACGGATAACTCACAATAACCAATTATATTATTTTTGGTCTGGACATCTTACCTCAATATTAATGTTGATTTGTTCTTGGACATGTTTCAAAACAATTCTCTGTTTTATCTTCAGCTTTCCCAGACTGGTTTTATTTATGTTGCATTATGTTGCACCACCTGGATGTCGATGTCAGCTCCATCCTGTGGTTGGCCAAAGAACCTCCAAACAAGGTCACCCTCCATCGGAATATCAAAATTCATAACTCTGTTTCTGTTCTTCTGAATATAAATTTTTTCCCAAATAGTCAGCTCGTTTGTATTTTCTAACTGTTTTAATAATTTAGTGTCTGAATTTATATTATGTTTTTCAGACCAAACATGAGCAGCAACTGCAGATTTTTCAATTTCTCCATTTTTATATTTCTTATGTGTTCTTTGGTTCTAATTTTTAGGTTTCTTTTTGTTTTCCCTATATATATCTTTTCACAACCCATGCATTCAATTTGATATATTCCTGACTTTTTATTTTTATCAGTTTTTTTCATTTTTGTTGGTTTTTATATTAGTTTATTTAAACTGTAGTTATTTTTTTGGTGCTAATTTAATATTAAACTTCTTCAAATATATTTTGAAATTTATTATGTACCCAGGGTGATATGTGAATTTCCTATATTTTTTCATAGGTGGTTCTTCTTTTTCAAGATTACTTCTGTTTATCATTTTTGTTTTTTATACTTTTCTATCCTTTTTTGTCCATTTTTTCATCAAACCCATTTTCTCTTGCTACTTTGATTATGTGTTTTTTCTCATGTTTAAAATTCTTCGTTTAAGGGTAAGTTTACCAATCTATGAGTTAAACTATTAAATGCTGCTAATTTATGTCCAATTGGATTGAACCCTGTTGATTTTATAAAATTTTTCCGTATGAGTTTCTTTCCTATGAATCCTGAATTCAATTTTCGTTTTTTCTTCGTTTCTGACCAATTTAAGATCCAAAAAAGGTATTTGTTTATTGTCTTCTATTTCTTTGGTGAATTTAATGTTTGTACTCTGTAAATTTAATAGTTTTAGGGAATCTTCTACATGTTTTTCTTTAACAATACAAATTATATCATCAACATATCTACTCCAAAATTTAAACATTGGGGATGTGCTTTAGTGATTTTACATTCAAAATCGCTCATAATAAATTTGCCAGAAAAGGTGATAATGGGTTTCCCATTGAGAGCCCTGATTTTTGTCTATAGAAACTCCCATTGAATGTAAAAAACATTTGATCAATGCATAACGCAGTTAATTTCAAATAATCTTCTTTGATCTCTCTGTCTATGTTGTTTTTTCTTAACCAATTGTTCAATATCTCCAAAGTTTTTTGTTTCGGTACATTTGTGAATAGTGAAACTACATCAAACGAAACCAACCTTGATGTAGTTTCACTATTCACAAATGTACCGAAACAAAAAACTTTGGAGATATTGAACAATTGGTTAAGAAAAAACAACATAGACAGAGAGATCAAAGAAGATTATTTGAAATTAACTGCGTTATGCATTGATCAAATGTTTTTTACATTCAATGGGAGTTTCTATAGACAAAAATCAGGGCTCTCAATGGGAAACCCATTATCACCTTTTCTGGCAAATTTATTTATGAGCGATTTTGAATGTAAAATCACTAAAGCACATCCCACAATGTTTAAATTTTGGAGTAGATATGTTGATGATATAATTTGTATTGTTAAAGAAAAACATGTAGAAGATTCCCTAAAACTATTAAATTTACAGAGTACAAACATTAAATTCACCAAAGAAATAGAAGACAATAAACAAATACCTTTTTTGGATCTTAAATTGGTCAGAAACGAAAGAAAAAAGAAAAATTGAATTCAGGATTCATAGGAAAGAAACTCATACGGAAAATTTTATAAAATCAACAGGGTTCAATCCAATTGGACATAAATTAGCAGCATTTAATAGTTTAACTCATAGATTGGTAAACTTACCCTTAAACGAAGAAGATTTTAAACATGAGAAAAAACACATAATCAAAGTAGCAAGAGAAAATGGGTTTGATGAAAAAATGGTACAAAAAAGGATAGAAAAGTATAAAAACAAAAAATGATAAACAGAAGTAATCTTGAAAAAGAAGAACCACCTATGAAAAAATATAGGAAATTCACATATCACCCCTGGGTACATAATAAATTTCAAAATATATTTGAGAAGTTTAATATTAAATTAGCACCAAAAAATAACTACAGTTTAAATAAACTAATAAAAACCAACAAAATGAAAAAACTGATAAAAATAAAAAGTCAGGAATATATCAAATGAATGCATGGTTGTGAAAAGATATATATAGGAAAACAAAAAGAAACCTAAAAATTAGAACCAAAGAACACATAAGAAATATTAAAAATGGAGAAATTGAAAAATCTGCAGTTGCTGCTCATGTTTGGTCTGAAAAACATAATATAAATTCAGACACTAAATTATTAAAACAGTTAGAAAATACAAACGAGCTGACTATTTGGGAAAAAATTTATATTCAGAAGAACAGAAACAGAGTTATGAATTTTGATATTCCGATGGAGGGTGACCTTGTTTGGAGGTTCTTTGGCCAACCACAGGATGGAGCTGACATCGACATCCAGGTGGTGCAACATAATGCAACATAAATAAAACCAGTCTGGGAAAGCTGAAGATAAAACAGAGAATTGTTTTGAAACATGTCCAAGAACAAATCAACATTAATATTGAGGTAAGATGTCCAGACCAAAAATAATATAATTAAAATAACCTCAAAATATAACTTCCTAAAATTAAATATTAATCACAATAACCATTTTTTACTTTCATTGATACCAAGAGAATAATACCCATTCGAGTGAACCTTTCATCTTTATTATTGGTACCAAGAGTCCCATGCCGTAGCCGAGTGGTTAAGGCAAGAAGTCTTGGGGTTTACGCTGGTTCGAGTCTCCACGGGGGAACATTTTTTTCTCATGGAATCTCGGCCAGTATGGGACTGGTGCACAGTGGGCCAGAAATGAAATCTAGCTGGAAAATGCCATAGGAAATACACAAAATTAATGTACACAGAATTGAATATCTCAAAAAGCTCTACAAGAAAGTCCGTGACAGCATATGTTTATGTCTTACGGATAACTCACAGTGGGCCAGAAATGAAATCTAGCTGGAAAATACTATTTTCACTCGCCCTCATCAATTTATCTTTTTTTCACTCTAATATAATTGTTATATGATGGTTCTTAACTTATCTGCAGAGGAGGGTATAATTCTAATGTAAAAAAAGTAGCTCTTTGGACGCTTAAATGGCTTATGCTGCATAAAACCATAACAAATACACAAATTAATGTACACAGAATTGAACATCTAAAAAAAAAACTGTACCCAAAAAGTAGAGTATAACAGCGCATGGCTGGTGGCAAAAAACATAACATTTATTTAGGAGTAGCAGTGCATGCCGGGTATTAGCTAGTTATATATAAAAATTAATTAAAGTGTCACATGTTATCCTCTGTGCATTATTATAGCATTCAAATGAACACATGCCAAGATGTGTATTTCTGTTTCTGACGTGTTGAAAAAAATCATGTACCACCCTAAACTCACGCTTTGTTCTCTCAGATCCATTTCCCAGTCAGTCTTGTGGCTCCAAATTATGGGTGGAATGAAGAAGAAGGCAGGAAACTTATATGATTAAGCAGGAGCCAAGATTACATGCGACATACACTTCTACATATGCTCAGTCGTTACTCTTTCTCTTTCATATTATAGCAGATACAAAATGTTATTATATTTTATTTGGCTATTCAGTATATAAATTAATACGATGTCGTGAGTTTTTAATTAAATTAACTTTGTTTCCATTTTTATTTTAAAATGGGTGTTAGCCTTTAAGTTGATATCTCATCATCATCATAGTACATTAACAAATTTAGGCCATTTGTTGACCTGTTTCGGCCTCAAGAGAAACACCACCCAAAAGTCTTTTGAGTGGATGTCCTGGTCATCTTCTTCCTGCAGGTTGATATCTTAACATTTGTTTAGGTATTCTGTGATCTTCCATTCGATGAACATGTTGCATCCATCTTGACTTATAATCAGAAATTTTGTTTTCTAAAGGTTCCATGTGTAATTCTTCTAAGATGTCTTCATTTTTTTATGATCTAGTAGTGTGTATCCTGCAGTCCTCCGAAGGTATCTCATTTCAGCAGATCTAAGTCTCTGTATATCCTTCTGTTTCAACGTCCATACTTCGCTACCATACAAAAGAGTTGGAAGTTGATATCTGCATACCCATAAAAATTCATCACCAGCTGCCATTGTGTCAAATTTGTACTCCTCATGGTTTGGTTTGTATGCATCTGCCATTGATCATTCGATCTGTGAGCACATCACTATGACAGTATGTGGCTAAGGTGGATGGCCACCCCAACTAGGAGTACAGATGCTATTTGTAGTCACCCTTTAATAGGGACAGCCATTACATTTAGCCATTACCATGGGTCTGGGATCCTCTTTGTCGGGTACTTACAGTCCAACCAGTTGAGCCTGAGATTTTTTACGAGATGTTCTCCTCCACCTCCTCCTTTTCCAAATGGTTTTGGGACCATCTTTGACATAATAACATCATCCATCCATAGTAATTCTGCCCAAAGGCAGATCCTTCACTGCAATCATAGCATTTTCATGCTATGCTTGCAGCTTTACTAGGGAATTGTAGGTGTGGTAGCTTCCCATTGCTTTCCACACCGGTGAAGGATGATGATGATGATGGCAATATGATTTCGGGGACCGTTTGGGCCTTAAAGTTTTCCTGACATTTGTCTTACACGTGAGGAAAAACCCCAATAAAAACCTCACCCAGAAAAGCTGCCCCGACCGGGGATCAAACCCAGGCCCACTGCGTGACAAGGCAGCACGCTACCTCGAGACCACAGTAGTGGACATGGACATGTTTTATTTTAGGAAGTAATATTTTGAGATTCTTTTAATTAAATTATTTTGAGTCTATCTTACTTCAATATTAATGTTGATTAGTTCTTGGACATATTCGATTAGCTTCCAATCATCCTCAGCATCTTGGCCAGACTGGTTAGATTTTGTTGTAAACCCTGGATGTTGATGTCAGCTCCCTTCACAGTTTAAATAAACTAATAAAAACCAACAAAAGTGAAAAAAAAACTGATAACAATAAAAAATCAGGAATATATCAAATTGAATGTACTGGTTGTGAAAAGATTACACACACGTGTATATATATATATATATATATATATATATATATATATATATAGGAAAAACAAAAAGAAATGTAAAAATTAGAACGAAAGAACACATAAGAAATATTAAAAATGGGGAAATAGAAAAATCTGCAGTTGCTGCTCACGTTTGGTCTGAAAAACATAATATGAATTCGGACACTAAATTATTAAAACAGAAAGTACAAAAGAGCTGACTATTTGGGAAAAAAATCTACATTCAGAAAAAAAAAACAGAGTTATGAATTTCAGAATACTGACAGAACGTGACCTCATTTGGAGGTTCTTTGGCCAACCGCAGGAGGGAGCTGACATCAACATCCAGGGTTTACAACATAAAACCAACCAGTTTGACCAAGATGCTGAGGATTATTAGAAGCTAATCGAAACATGTTCAAGAACAAATCAACATTAATATTGAGGTAAGATAAACAGACTCAAAATAATTTAATCATGGACATGGTTTAGAAGAAGCTGGGATGAGCAACAATAATAAGTGTGTCAAATGTAATGTTTATATTAGATTTTGCTTATAACAATATAAATGTAAATTCCATAATCCTAAAGATGATAAATGCTCAAATCATTGCTCTGTAATCACATTCAAAAAGTTAAAAGAAAAAATATAGGTGTATGTAGGCCTGTATATGTGTGTGTATATATATATATATATATATATATATATATATATATATAGATTTTAATGGATATAAGTATGATTAAACCTAACATTCCTTGATAATGGCATGTGGGATCATGTTGAAATGTCGGAATCAATGGCCAGAGGCCAACCTTGAATCCATGATGCGGAAAACCCAAGAAAACTTTCTTAATCATATTATATTTCAATGCCACCACATTGTCATTTCAACATTCAGGTATTCTCTCTTGGCATAGCACTATTATAACCCATTTCCAAGATTGGAGCACCTAGAAGGCGGAGTTATTCTGCCCCGATGTTATAAGATAGGTGTTGATGATGGTAATGATGCACCAGGAGAGGCCTTAATTGTAAACTTAATGAATATGTTAATGACAATAATGATGGCCAGATGATGTTCAGGGACCGTTTGGGCCTCAAAGTTGCCTGACATTTGTTTTACAGGTGAGGAAAAACACTGAAAAAAAACCATCACCTGAAAACTTGTCCCAATCAGGGATAGAACCCACGCCCGCTACCTCGAGACCACAGTGGTGGATTTAATCATTGTCCCTTAATTACTCGCATGGGGTAATTTTTTCCTGTTAGGTTGAAAGACGCTACTATTTAGTGACAATTACATTTATGAGATTCCCTGGAACTTACCTATTCTCAAATGAACTCTTTCAGCACATGTTTCAGTTGTATTTGGTTTCTTGGAATAGCTAATGACGCAATTATATTTATTTTATGTCATTGTTGCTGCCTGAGGAAATTTTTTACCCCATGTGCGTCTATCATCTATAGAGAATTATTTTCTATTTTCGTGCTTACAATTTGAAGTCTAAGCGTAAATATGAGTAGAAAGAGGAAAGTATTGACAGAAGATGAAATTATAGAACTGTTGGAAGCATCAGATGATGAAATTGTTGGCGGATTTTCTTCTTCGTCAGACGAAGACTGTGTAGAAGACAGTGATCTTGATTCTAACTCTATACAGAGCGCTGAAAGTGATCAGGATGATATTATGTCAGGAGATGAAGATGTTTCTGCTACAGTAAGTCTCTCTGAAGATGATATTCCACTGGCAATTCGACATGCTCCTTATAAAAGAAAAGATGGCACTATCTGGTACAAGGAACCACCAAATGTTAGGGGGAGAACACCTGCACGAAAGATGGTGACAGAGAAACCTGGTGTGAAACAACTGGCAAAACATGCTAAGACTAGTATTGAGGCTTGGAATATATTTTTACTGATGAGATAATCGACCTAGTTGTAAGGAACACAAATATTCAAATAGACCTGAAGAGACTTCAGTATTCCAGGGAACATGACTGAAGACAACAAAGTGTTGAGCCAATTGCGGCAAGCCGATCTGCAAAGATCATGTGGTAGAATCCTGTCCAGACTGCATTTCTGTTGGGAGGGAGGTGTGTATATATGTTATTATTTTTTAAAAATATCATTAAACTTTGTAATAATATGATACAGTGTTATTAACTATGATAAAGACATGAAGACAAAAAAAATACCCCCTCATGTAGGTTATATATGCACGAGCAATTAAGGGTTATATATATATTCATTCTACATTACGTGTATCCAGCTGTAACTGATGACACAAATCCATTGCATACTTATTTCACTTTAAAAGAATCTATATTGTGTATAAGTTGCAATGGGGCTGCATTGATGTACATGAAGCTTATATTGGCATATTTTGATTCCTTGTTAAATTATATGTGTGTGTGTATATATAATATACACATATATATGTCCACCGCTGTGGTCTCGAGGTAGCGTGCTGCCTTGTCACGCAGCGAGCCCGGGTTCGATCCCCAGTTGGGGCAGTTTTTCTGGGTGAGGTTTTTTTCGGGGTTTTTCCTCACCTGTAAGACAAATGTCAGGAAAACTTTAAGGCCCAAATGGTCCCCGAAATCATATGGCCATCATCATCATCCTTATCATTATTATCATCATCATCATTATCCTTCAATGGTGTGGAAAGCAACAGGAAGCTACCACACCTACAATTCCCTAGTAAAGCTGCAAAGCATAGCATGGAAATGCTATGATTGCAGTGAAAGACCTGCCCTCGGCAGAATTACTATGGATGGATGGATGGATATACACACACATATATATATATATATATATATGGTATGATAAGAAAAATAAATGCCTGGACGGGATTCTAACCCGGAATATATATATATATATATATATATACATACACACACACAAAATCCCAACAGTGTATTTCCTATGGGTTAGTATTCACTCTTTAGTCACATGCAGGTCAAGGTGCCGCAGGTAAACCATAACTGATAGTACTGTATAAGGACAGCAAAATAATCTTAACCATGTGATTAATCATTTAACAGCAATTATCCAATGTGATATAAAAATTTAATATAAAAAACTGCAAAAATAAGGTTATACGAAACACTCATTAGACCAGTAGTTACAGCTTGTGAAACTTGGGTCCTAAAAGAAACAATAAAACAGAAATTACTAATTTTTGAAAGAAAAATTTTAAGAAGAATATTTGGATGAAATAGAGGAACTGATAACTGTTGGAGAATCAAAAAAAATAATTAACTAAACAAATTAATCAAAAATCAGAACATAGTAAACCATATAAGATCTCTCAGAATTGGTTGGCTTGGACATTTGATAAGAATGGATGATCAGAGACTGGTCAAAAAACTCTACAAATGGAAACCTATAGGAGGAAGAGCTGTAGGAAGACCGAAGATCAGATGGGAAGATGACACAAGGAAAATGAAAGTAATTTGAATATGGGAAAATGAAAGCGACTAATTTGAATATGGCAAGAGACAGATTTGCATGGAGGATGATTGTTAAGAAGGCCAAAACTTTCACTTTTGAAGTTGTCGTGCCTTAAGATGATGATGATATAAAAATTGTTATAATTTGTGATGCAAGACTGCTGTTCATCATATCTATAATTTATTATTTTAGTTACAGGTGAAAAGTTCACAAGTTAAGCAGGTAACACCTAATAATCCAAAAGGAACTATTGTAGTCGGAGAAGCTCCTGAGTCAGACGAGGAACATGAAGATGGTAATAATACAATCATCTTATATACAAATTTAGTTCCTGTAAACATTATATATTTACTTCCGTTACACACTGCTGTTAGGTGTTCACAAGTATGTAGTAAAATAATCCTTGTGCTGTAAAATATAGCAGTTTACTTTCCCCTGAAGTAGAATAGTGGTCAATCCACTTATATGTAGAACTAGAAACCTTGGGTTCAAATCCCAATTCGGATGAAAATATTTCTCTTAAAAAATTAATTTATCCTTCAGTGTGAGAGATAAATTTAAATAAAAACATCAGTATTCGAAGGTTTATAATTTAATAAACAGGCCAGTATATACCACTTGAATTAGAATGTTTTAAACTCTCAATATTTATGCCTAAAACACTTTTTTTACACTTAATGTATGGTATATAAATCAAATCACAATGCTTTTTTAAGCTGAGAATGGTGTAAATATAGCCTTTATATAATTAATAAATGCCCAATAAATAATTGATGTGAAAAATCTACTTCTCGTTAAGTAATAAAAAGAAAAGAGCCAAAAGCAGTAACAAAATTTACATTACAGAAACAGCTTAGTGTTTCTGAAATGCAATAAATGAAAAGGATTTTGCAGTGATGTGCAGTAGTGAAAGTAAGGTATGATTTAATTCAAAGAGAAAAATTATACGTTCAGACCAGGGTTTGAATCCAGAACCTTTGGCTTTCTAGGCCAATGCTCTACCCTTGAGCACTCCAATCTAAACACAAATTTTTCTCTTATACATTGTTAATTCCCAAGCGCCAAATGCTAAGAGCCTTTTCTCTTCAAATATAATTTGTCCTTAGTGAAAAGTATTAAATTAATAATAAAATCATCAAAAGAAGCCCTACTGGCTTTATAAAGTAATGTTTAAATTCTCAATAAATGTCTTCTTAAATAAGAAGCCACCATTTGTGTGATCGAGCAAAGGCTCATAGCATTCGACACTCGGGAATTAACAATATATAAGGGGTAGAGCATTGGCCTAGAAAGCCAAAGGTCCTGGGTTCAAATCCCAGTCTTCATATATAATTTGTCCTTCAGTGAGAAGTATTAAATTAATAATAAAAATATCATAAGTTATTGTTTATTTTTTATCATTTCACTCACCTCATACTTCATAATTTATAGCAGACCCAGGGTTTCTTCACGTAATTCGTGACATTGTCAATGCTGCGTCATGTTCACAACTGACGTCCAACGGCCTTCTATCCTGCAGACTGACCTCCGCGCCATCTGGTGGCCAACCGAAGAATTTCCAAATCAGGCCTCTTTCTTTATAACCGGGTATTTCAAAATTCATAGTTGTATTTTCATTCTTGCATATGTAAATTTTTTCCCAAATTGTGAGTTCCTTCGGTTTTTCCAATTGTTTAAGTAATTTTGTTTTGGTTTCTATTCTATGTTTTTCTGACCAGGCATGTGCAGCTATTGCAGATTTTTCGGTTTCTCCATTTTTAACATTTCTGAGGTGTTCTTTTAATCTTGTATTTAGATTCCTTTTTGTTTTTCCTATGTATATCTTTTCACAATCTTTACAATTAATTTGATAAATTCCCGATTTTTTGCAGTCTTCAATTTTTTCATTTTTGAAAAATGCAAGATTAAAAGAACACCTCAGAAATGTTAAAAATGGAGAAACCGAAAAATCTGCAATAGCTGCACATGCCTGGTCAGAAAAACATAGAATAGAAACCAAAACAAAATTACTTAAACAATTGGAAAAACCGAAGGAACTCACAATTTGGGAAAAAATTTACATATGCAAGAATGAAAATACAACTATGAATTTTGAAATACCCGGTTATAAAGAAAGAGGCCTGATTTGGAAATTCTTCGGTCGGCCACCAGATGGCGCGGAGGTCAGTCTGCAGGATAGAAGGCCGTTGGACGTCAGTTGTGAACATGACGCAGCATTGACAATGTCACGAATTACGTGAAGAAACCCTGGGTCTGCTATAAATTATGAAGTATGAGGTGAGTGAAATGATAAAAAATAAACAATATTAAAGAACCTCATAGTGTTATTTCCTATCTACATAACTTAATCATAAGTTATGTTTATTTGAGAGCCTGCATCATTTCAAAAACTGCCAAGGAAATCTGCAAAATCTCTTCCACATGATGTAATTCATCTTCTTAAAGAAACACCGTTTGAAATGCCACAGAATTAAATTTTTTATTTTTAACCAATCTTATATTTATTTAATATGCTAGTAATAGGCTGTTAGTGTATGCTGATGATGTAGTATTATTGAAGGCCAACACGCACACTCTATTGAGTAACACTAAGAAAGTTGGACTGGAAGTAAACATCAATAAAACTAAATATATGTTCACACATAGAAATGCATTATATAATGGAAATGGACAACTAATGAAATTTTGAAGAAGTGGCTAAATTCAAATATCTAGGAACAATAATTACAAATAGGAATGAGATGCACAAAGAAATTAAACATAGGCTCAATTCTGGAAAAGCATGCTATTATGCAGTACAGGGACTTTCGTCATACCAACTCTTTTCAAAAAACGTTAAATTGAATATATATAAAACTATTATTCTCACAGTTATATGATACGGATGCGAAACATGGACTCTTATTTTAAGGGAGAAAAGAAGATTACGGTATTTTTAGAATATTCGTAAAAAAAAATTTGTGCCAAAAAGATATGAACAGATAGGTGAATGGAAAAGACTACATAACAGTGAACTACATGATCTTTATAGAAAGCCAGATATAATAAGAACAGTTAAGTCTCGTAGACTGCAATGGCAGGACATGTGGAACGAATGGGTAATGAAAGAGTTGCATGGAAGCTTCTTGTAGGAAAACCAGAAGTAAAATGCCCAGTTGGTAGACCAAGAATGAGGTGGGAGAATAACATTATCTATGATTTAAGGGAAGTAGATTATACAGGGGATGATTGGAAAACATTAGCTCAGGATAGAGATGTATGAAGAGCTTATGTCCGTGTGGCCATGAATCTATGGGTTCGATAGAGCCAGTACACAAAAAAAAAAAAGTATACCTATAAATAAAATTTTTGCATATTCAACCAAAAAGATTAATACAAATCCCCCTCTGCTATATTCTACATTAAAACCCAGAAAGAGTTAGTTTTAGGTAATTAGTTAATAATGCAGTGACTGCAAGCTACATATGAGTTAAAACTGCATCACACAGAAACTGTATAAACTAAGCAAATTTCTTGTCAAGTTGAAGGTATGGTCCGATTTTTCTGGTTTCCAGAATCATTTTTTTTTGTTAAACTGGAGAAACTTAATTTCTTATGCTACCTTATTTAAATATGTTGGACTGCAGAGGAAACAAACCTATCATAACCGTAAGTTATTATCTTTCGAATATTGTTGATAATTGTTGTATAATCTTAAAAAATATTAAATAAATTAAACTAATGTAATATTATAGGATACATTGCCAATTTAAAGTTTCATTGGGAAGAAGCAAACATGGCAGCTGCTACAGTAATTTTTAAATTTTGCGTTTCAGGTAAACCTCCACTTCTAATGATTGGATTTAACTGATTTTTGGAGAATACCTATTTCACATATTTAACTATGAATATCTTCCTTGTTTTATTTTAATAGCATATACTGGTTTCGTTGCAAAAAAAATTAAAAACTGCAATTTTTAAGATTCCATTTCAGGTTAACTCCTATACCTAATGATCTGACCTTACTTTATTTAAGTGATTGCTATATGCCAAATTTGGTTTTGATAAAACAAAAATTGCAGATGTTGGTCAGTAAAGTTCAGGTTCGCTTTGCATATATAAATTTTGGTCACGTCAGTGTCTACTAGATAGGATCGGCGACAACTGTAAAAGTTTTTAAAAAATCTTTTCATCAGAACAACCTCAATACCTTCATTCCTTCAGATTTTGCTAAAAAGCAAGTAGTACCCCTTCAAGAAGCTCTAACTGTACTATAATATTCAATTATAACATTATTCATATACATCTATAAAGCATATTTAACTATAGGAATTTTGCAGGTTTTTTGGCTGTTTTACTCTATTTGATCACTGTGCAGTGCTGGTTGGACACCAGTTCCACACTGCCTTAAATTCCATGAGAAATTTTCTTCCTCATGGGGACTTGAACCAGCGCAAGTCCCTTAGCACTGCTTCAAGGCATGATGCCTTATCTGCTCAGCTACAGTGCAGAACTTGAAATTTCAAATACTGTATCTATATTTTATAATATTGTTAAACTAATAATGAACCATTTAATTAGATGCGAGAAGTGTTGGGAGTATAAGCAGTGCTGCTAGTGTTTCATCCCTAACAACTTTAACATCTGGAATTAAAAGAAACAAAACAACTGGGAAGACCAAGAAACCTGAAGAAGTAAAATACAATACTTTGTTACATAAAAGACTTCGTGAGTATCAAAGTTTTATTTGTGGGCTTTTATTCAGCCATGGCTTAAATTTCATAAATCATCTTCATATAATTATTAAGGAGTTGAATATTTTGACTCACTTCATATTTCTTGATTTTTATGCAGACCTAGGTTTTGTCACTTTTGCGCAACATTGTCAGTGCTTCCAACTGTCATTTTGCTGTTGTCCATCCTGTAAGTTGATTTCAGCTCCCTCTGCTGGCTGACCGATGAACTTCAAAATCAAGTTTTTTTTTTCTTTTTTCTCTCCAGGAATTTCAAAATTCATGGTTTTCTGGACTTCATCTAGTCTCATCTACCCATTCTGGGGGTTGAGTTTTGGACAAAACCTCCATCTATCTTGGTCATTCCATGTATTCTCTTATGTAATTTCCATCAATTTCAACTCCTTTTTCTTGAATTCGTCTTAACTCATTCTTCTCATCAGTATTTCTGCTGACCTTTTGTTGTCTTCCCTCCTAATCTAAATACCAGTACTTGTCTTAGTATCCTTTCATCTTATTCTACTATCTTCCATTTTCTTGTTATTTTTATCCAACTTCAAAATTTCTTACTTTAGTGTTCTGTACTCTATTTCTTATGGTTATTACAAGCATGATTTTAACCTCTGTTCTTCGAATTCTACTTAAATCCTTCTTTGTTACTGTCACATATACAGAGCGATCAGTATAGCATTGAACAGCAGACGTGGGATTTGTGCTGTGCGATGACAAAGACTTACATGTGCAGGCACGGGACTTGAAATGTGCGCTGACTCAACAATTTACAAATACATCCCACGCATTCGCGTCGCTGTTAGATTGTATGCTTTGAGTGGATACGGTGCTTGCTCGCTTTTCCTTGTGAACTGAATGACGTGTGCATAAGTATAAACTGAATGGTGTGTGATAAATGTAAACTGTGTAATGACTAATAATTTTTCTACTGAACAACGTGTATTTATTTATGATCAGTATTTGTTAACTCAGTCTGCCAGCCAAGTATAAAGACTCTTTGAAACACGATTCCTGGGTGTAAAAATTCCATCATGTTGAACAGTCCATAATCTGTACAACAAATTTCATGCAACAGGAACTATTGAGCCACACAAGCCGCGTAGCGTTCTCACAAAAGAAATTAATAGATGACATCTCTTATCGATTGGAACAATCTCGTAGAAAATCACTTAGGTGCCTTTCGCAACAGTAGGAATTTATTAAGGCTATGTACAAAAAGATGCTAGATTATTAAAGTTTACAAAGTAAAATCTGTCTCCAGAATAAAATTTTAGAGAGATCTAATCAATGATGTTTTTATTATTAATTTAACATTTCTCAATGAAAGATAAATTAAATTTGAAGAGAAAAATTTTCGCCTAGACCGGGACTCGAACCCGGGACCCTTGGCTTTCCGGGCCAAGTGCTCTACCAATTGAGCTACCGAGGCGAGTTACGATCTAGATGCAAATTTTTCTCTTATATATGTTGTAATTCCCTATCGCCAAATGCTTATGAAACCACTGCTTCTATCTTTGCAAATGGCGGCTTCTTAGTTAAGAAGACATTTATTGGGAATTTAACATTACTTTATAAGCTAGTAAGGCTTCTAATGATGTTTTTATTATTAATTTAACATTTCTCAATGAAAGATAAATTAAATTTGAAGAGAAAAATTTTGGCAATAGGGAATTACAACATATATAAGAGAAAAATTTGCATCTAGATCGTAACTCGCCTCGGTAGCTCAGTTGGTAGAGCACTTGGCCCGGAAAGCCAAGGGTCCCGGGTTCGAGTCCCGGTTAGGCGAAAATTTTTCTCTTTAAATTTAAATCTTTCATTGAGAAATGTTAAATTAATAATAAAAACATCATTAGAAGCCTTACTAGCTTATAAAGTAATGTTAAATTCCCAATAAATGTCTTCTTAACTAAGAAGCCGCCATTTGCAAAGATAGAAGCAATGGTTTCATAAGCATTTGGCGATAGGGAATTACAACATATATAAGAGAAAAATTTGCATCTAGATCGTAACTCGCCTCGGTAGCTCAGTTGGTAGAGCACTTGGCCCGGAAAGCCAAGGGTCCCGGGTTCGAGTCCCGGTCTAGGCGAAAATTTTTCTCTTCAAATTTAATAGATCTAATCAATTTAAATATCTTGGATATTATCTCTCTATCTGGGATGAAAAGGATATCCCTGAAAAAATTACTAGTTATAATAAAAGTTTGGGAATTATTAATCAAGTTATGAAACCATTCCTTGTACAAAAAAACGCCAGATTACGTTTATATAACACTTTGGCTAGACCAGTGTTGACCTATGGTAGTGAAGCATGGACACTAAAAAGACAACATGAAAGAATAACGGCTTGTGAAATGAGATTCATGCGCAGAACAGCGGGTTACACCAGATGCGATCGGAAAAGGAACACCGATATCTTAAAAGAATTGAAGACTACGCCAATTTTGGAACATATTAAACAGTACCAACTAAATTGGAAACACCATCTAGAAAGAATGAGTTCAAATCGGATCCCCAAAGCTGTTTATAATTATATACCAAGAGGACGAAGATCTCTGGGCCGTCCTATGAAACGCTGGAGGGAAAATTTTCTATAGGATCTTAACAGGCCTTGGCCTAATACTTGGAAAGAAGAAGAAGCATCCATATAAAATAATCAAGATACATGCTTTTTAACCGGTTGACCCTGTTCCAGCACCTGCGTCAATAAAATTGGTAAATACGACAATTTGTAAAATAGTTATGAAAATGTGTGTGGTTGTATCACCGCGATCCTATGCTGTCCGTTCCCCACTGCAAGTGCGTCAGCAATGTACAGTGAATTCCCCGCGTCTGCTGTCCAATGCTATACTGATCGCATTGTATTAATATAAGTTTAAAATACATTTTATACTTTTTTTTTACAATTCAAAAAAATATCCTGATTCCACAACAGGATTTTGATTAAATTGTAATAATTTGGGAGTACTTTGCATCCTTCTGCTTATCTCTTTTTGAATTTTGCCTCTCTAAGTAAAAAAAAAACTGACTTGTTTAAGATATGTCTTCTGAATTTTGTTTGTTGATTTTTCTCTTGTTACTTGTATTACTATTGTATTTTCTTCATTGATTTTTAATCCATATTCTTTTAAGGCATAAATGTATTAAATATTTGTATTATTAATTAATTCCCTCCACGGTATCTTTACCTTGTGGTGGAATGACTTGCGTGCTTAAATGATCCCGAGAGCTATGCCGGCGGTAGCATTGCTGCTGATAGTTTACCCATGCCGGACTGGTCAAAGGTGATAAGCCTGACGAAAGAGTACATTCACCAAAAGAGTGACGATCTTTCACCGTAAAAATACAATCATCAAGAAATGTGGACATGGGTTCAACTGGGGTAAAATTTTCCGGAGGTCAAACAGTCCCCCATTTGGTTCTCCGGGCGGGGACTACTTCAGGGAACCCATGCCAAAGGCTCAAACACAGGGACATATTCATAGGAACATGGAATGTTAGGATTTTATACAATAGCGGGGCACTAGAGGTATGAACCCGTGAATTAGATAAATCACCCTTGGATATAGTCGCTTTACAGGAAGTTAGATGGCCAGGAGAAGGTAGTCAGGAATCAGGAAGCTTGCATTATACTACGGGGGTGCAGAAAGACCAGAATTTGGAAGGGTTTTTTAAATCCGAAAGAGGATCCTATCTGCTATCTGAGATATTAAGTTTGTCAGTGATAGGATATCTTACATAATTCTAAAGGGTAAATGGCATGATTTTGTAATCTTAAATTAAAATATAAAATTATGGAATATTCACCTGAAGGGTCTGTCTCCTCAACTTTATTAATTATTTAACTGTAGCGCTTTCGGGACTTGTTCCATCATTGGCAGGATTCAAAACTGGTGTTTCACTGAATCTTAAATGTACATGCTCCCACAGAAGATAAAGATGACAAGATCAAGGATGAGTTTTATGAAGAATTAGAATGCGTATTTGATAGCCTTTCATGATATCATATGAAAATTGTCTTAGGAGATTTTAATGCAAAAGTGGGGCGGGAAGATATATTCAAACCAACAATAGGCAAATTCAGTCTTCATGAAGATAGTGGGGTTAGATTAGTCACCTTCGCCACATCAAAGAATCTCATTGTTAAGAGGACAACATTTCAGCATAAGGATATTCATAAATACACCTGGACATCTCCAGATGGCGAAACTCGAAACCAGATAGATCACGTATTAGTGGACAAATGCTGGCACAGTAGCATCATCAATGTTAGATCAGTCAGAGGGACAGACTGCAATTCGGATCATCATCTGGTCAGGGGTGAAAATCAGACTGGCTATCACTTGTGAGAGAAACAAACACTAAAGATGATTCTGAAAAATTTGATTTAAAAAACTTGAAAAATGATGAAATGCAGCAAGAATACCAAATTAAAATTGCTAATAGTTTTGAAGTACTGAAATTTTCAGATGACAATGTGGAAGAAACTGATATAAATAAAGAATGGGAGGCTATAAGAGATACTATTAAATTGTCAGCATCAGAAAGCATTGGTCATTTAAAAAGAGGCAAAACAAGAAATGGTTTGATGACATTGTAAAGAAAAGAATGCTAGCAAAAATGAAATGATTACACGAACCAAATTAGGTAAATTTGGAGCAATTGGGTAGCGTTAGACAGGAAACCACTAGGTTACTAAAAAGTAAAAAGAGGGAATATTTGAGAGAGAAGATTAATATCTTGAAATTAATGCCAAAAATAGGAACATTACAGATTTATATCAGGGAATTAGGATAGACAAGAAAGGGTTTTAGGCTAGAACAAACATAATTAGGAATAAAAATGGGGATATGATTGCAGATTCCAGGAGTATATTAAATAGATGGAAAAGTTATTTTAATCAACTATTAAATGTACATACAGAACAGGTAATTGAAGAGGATAATTTACAGACAGCAGAAATGCTAATCGCAGAACCAAGTGCATTAAAGGTTGAAATGGCGATAGAAAAATTGAAGCTGTATAAAGCATAAGGTTCAGATGAGATCTCAGCACAACTGATAAAATCAGGGGGAGAAAAATTGGACAAGATACTCCAGTTGCTTAATATGATTTGGGATAAAGAAGCTCTTCCAGATGAATGGAAAGAATCGATTATCATACCAATTTATAGAAAGGAAATAAAACTGATTGCAACAACTATAGGGACATCACATTACTTTCAGCTTCGTACAAAATTCTAACAAATATATTAGTAAGCAGACTTACTCCTTATATTGATGACATTCTAGGAGATCAACAGTGTGGATTTAGAAGAAACAGGTCTACAACAGATCAAATTTTTAGCTTAGGACAGATTTTAGAAAACAAATGGGAATATAATGGTACTGTACATCAACTATACATAGACTTCAAAAAGAGGGAGAAGTTATATAGTATCCTGCTAGAGTTCGGAATTCCTAAAAAGTTAGACTTATACGAATGTGTCTAAATGGCACAAAGAGTAAGGTATGTGTAGGCAAACAGTTTTCGGATAGTTTTGAAATCCACAATGGGTTGAAGCAAGGAGATGCACTATCTCCTCTACTATTTAATTTTGTACTGGAGCATGCCATCAAATATGTAGAGGGTGAATATGGCCTACAACTCAATGGTATTAATAAGCTGTTAGTTTATGCTGATGATGTAGTACTATTGGGCGATATCATGGAGATACTAAAGGCCAACACACACACACTACTGAGTAACACTAAGAAATTGGGACTGGACGTAAATATGAATAAAACTAAATATATGGTCACACATAGAAAACATTATATAATGGAAATGGACAGCTAATGACAAATGAGGGAAATTTTGAGGAAGTGGCTGAATTCAAATACCTGGAAACAATAATCATAAACAGGAATGAGATGCATAAGGAAATTAAACATAGGCTCAATTCTGGAAATGCGTGCTATTATGCATTACAGAGACTCTTGACTTCCCAACTCATTTAAAAAAAAAGTTAAACTGAAAATATATCATCATCATCATGAACAAATTCATTTTAGGCCATGTGGCCTGTACGGCTGAAAATATATAAAACTATTATTCTACCAGTTACATTATATGGATGCAAAACATGGACTCTTACTTTAAGGGAGGAAAGGAGATTACGGGTATTTGAGAATAGAATTCTTAGGAAAATTTTTGGACCAGAGAGAGATGAACAGACAGGTGAATGGAGAAGACTGCATAACAGTTAATTACATGGTCTTTATAGGAAGCCAGATATAATGAGAACAGTTAAGTCTCATAGACTACAATGGGCAGGACATGTGGCATGAATGGGGAATGAAAGAGGTGCATGGAAGCTTCTTGTAGGAAAACCTGAGGGAAAACACCCAGTTGGTAGACCAAGAATGAGGTGGGAGAATAACATTAACTATGATTTGAGGGAAGTAGATTATACAGGGGATGATTGGAAAACATTGGCTCAGGAAAGGGATGTATATAAAGCTTATGTCCATGAGGCCATGAACCTATGAGTTCGATAGTGCCAGTGAGTTAGTTAATTATTATCAATTAATTAATTTTTGTTGTATAGATTTAATTTATCAGATCAATGATTTCTCTTATTCTAAGTACCTATATATCAGAACTTTAGAGACACATTGACATGCCCATTAAATTCAATTTCAGCATAAATCATATAAATCCACTGAATCTTTATTAAATTAAGTATTCTAGATATTTTAATGAATTTAAGAGAAATAAAAAAAAGTGTAAACACCATAAAAAATAAATAATTTAAAGATATGCAGTAACATTTTTGTAGTTACAAAACACTCATTTCTAAACCCTGAATTTGTATTTGTTGTGCAGAATTTTTATTATAGGAAGTAATACTTTGAAGTTATTTATTAAGAGATTGATATGCCTCATATTTTGTATTTTATATGGAACAAGTTTTCGAGAACATCTTTGTCAGTTACAACTAGAATCTGGCTGCTGTGTTGACCATTGGAAGTTTTGTATATTCTTTCCCTCTGCTGGTGGACATACAAACCTCACAGTTAAATCCTTTTCCCCATGAACTTCAGAATTCATTCTTTAATATGGAAAAGAATCTAGAGACAAAATAAACAATTTGGAGAGAAATCTATATATTTTAAAGTAGAGAAAAATAATGAATTTTGAAGTTTCCAAGAAAAAGGAATTAATTGTAAGGTTTGTCTGGTACCACCAAAAGAGGGAAAGAATTTACTAGACTTCCACTGGTCAATATACTAGTCGAATTCTTGTTGAGAATGGCAAAGATGTTCATCAAAACATGGTGAAAAAACATGAGGCGAGGTGTATATTTATGATTCAATCTCTCAATACAAATTAAATCTTTCACATCATTATGTTTGTATAATAGTGTCAAAAAATGATTATGCAAAATTGCAGAAAAACATGTAAGGGTTTAAGGGGGAAAAAGGGTGTATATCCTGTGTAATTTGATTGCTAATAAATAAGATAAATCCAGAGTCATTATACAAACAAGTTATGAGGTAAGATAACTCCAGATTCACCTTATTTATTAAGAACAACCTCATAATGTTACTTCCTAATGTAATTTATTAATTTGATTGCTAGTGTTTCATTGATTATATTATTGAGTTTTTAATTTTCAGGTGAAAGAAATATCTCGCTTCACAAAAATATTTATGATTTTGCTCACCAGACAGTAGTATCAGCAGCACGTGATCTAAATTTGATGAATCAACAGCTTGTTAGGTCACAGGTTCAGTTACAAGAAGCTGCGACTGCAATGAGAATTTTACAGAGTCATCTTGCACAACTGCAATCCAAACTTGCAGCTGTTACCTCCACACCGTACCTTCCAAATATTAACATACAAGTACCAGAATCTAAATAACCAGCATCTCCTAGAATATGTCAAATAAAAAAGAATATCTAGTTACAAATAAAAAATAAATAAAAAGCTTGTAAAAATGGGCTGATATATTTTTTTTCCAGTAAAAAATAAAACAATAAAAATGTAACTATAAATATGAGACAATATATGTGAATTTTTTAAATGTTAGCATTGTGCTGAATAGATCACTATACAGCAGGTAGGCTCATGGTAACAACAGTAAATTTCCCATGCAAGTTCGAAAACTAGAGAAACTGGCCTTAAGTCCTGATCGTAAGAGTGCAAATGCCAACTCTACACCAAAATAAGCTGAATATATAAACTTAAAAAAAAATAGCAATGGCAACTTTACCAATCAACAGAGACTAGTACTTTTGCAGAATGCCTATTTGTGTGTCAGATCTTAAATTTAAAATTACTTCTTTGCAATTTAAATGGTGAAGTTTTCTGCCTTTTAACATAAATGCTTAATTTACGAAATAAAAAATGAGATATTTTTTTTTGTGAAGAAGTTATTGGTTTTATGAACTTTTTGCAACTAAATTATGAATAATTATTTTTATTAATGTTTTATTTTAGGAAGTAATATTTTGAGGTTCTTTTATTAAATTATTTTGAGTCTGTTATATCTTTATTTAACTTTCACAGGGAAAAAACGCTATGAGGTTATCCTACCTCAATATTAATGTTTTTATAATCTTCTTTATCTAGAATTATGATTTGGTTACCCTTATCATTAATATTGAGGTAAGATATAACAGACTCAAAATAATTAAATTATTTTTATTATTCATTTCATGGAATGAATAGTAAAAACGTTGAAGGGAGCCGTTCTGGCTTTATAATGTAATGTAAAATTCCCAATTAAAGGCCTTCTTAATTAACAAACCACTATTTGAAAGATAGAAGCAACAGCTTCATAGCATTTAGTTCGTGGGAATTAACAGCATATATAAGAAAAAAAAATTGCATTTAGATTGGAATTTCTCAGATGGTAGAACATGCAAAAGGTCCTGGGTTCAAACCCCAGTCTGAGCATATAATTTTTCTCTTCAAATATATATGAATAATTATTCTATGAGGTAAGTCATTATCGGTGAATTTAATTCGAAACTTCCTACATTCTTTGCTAAATGAATCTTTATGTAGGATGATATATCAAAACACTGTTTCAAGATTAATCTCATACTATTCTTCATTAAGAAAAATGCTTATTAATTTAATTAATAACGACCACAATTTCACACAATAAATAGCAATTATATCAGTAACCAGTGAGCAAAATGGCAACTTTATTAATAAGCAGAGCCCAGAATTTTGGCAGAATGCATATTAAATATGTTAGATCTTAAATTCAAAAGTGAATCATTCAAAATTATATCTTTGTAATTGAAATGGTGAAGTTTTAAGTTGCTTTTTCTGTCATTTTAACATATATCCTTAATTTATAAAATAAATGCTTTGTATAGCCTGTTTGAATACGAGTATAGAGGGTTCTCATGCTAGGATAACAATCCCTAAGAACTGTCACATATTCAGTCAAATTCATCCTAGGTGTAATATCTATCAGTTATCCAGGATCAGCTGCACTAATAATTCAGAATATAATTTGGTTAATGGGGTAAAATTGGATTCCTCGGAAGTTAGAATTTAAAAAAAGGAAGATAAATAGGATAGCAATGGAGGGCAATTACCCCCCCCCCTAATTTATTGGGAATTTCCAGCCCAACATAAACATTTATGCATCCGAATCTCCTAGTAACTTGTTGAGTATTTGGAGCCATTCTATTTCAAGTGAGCCATCAGCATCTAAATCGGTGCTTAGGATCGGAGCTAAACACTTTCTCCTCTAGCCTTATAGTTGCCTCCTGTATCTTCTATGGCATTGTTAACTCTTGAAGGGCAAATCCTAGTCATACTTCTCAATATCGAGGAGTAAGAAAATCCTTTCTCATTCATTACAAGATTGAATGCCTGTTTCATGGATTGGAAAGGTTGTTTATACTACAGTGGTTGCATCCTCTTCAGGTGTGAACATCTTTTCTTTTTCTATGGTCTCGAAGTCTGTCAGCTCATTTGTTCTCCCAGGCTGCAATCCACAATTGTACTGTGTAAATTGAGCTTGGTACTACTCTAGCAATATCTTGAGGAGCTCTATTGCATTTCCACATCCTGTAATTCTACAATGTATCCACTTCTGAAATGTTGGCACATATAAAACACTAACTGCCACTGAGAAGTTTTAAACCTATCACTGCAGTTAGTGGGAATGCATTAAACACTAACTTTAAACACAAGGATGCGATAAGACAACATTATTGCAAATTAGTGTACATGTACAAATAAAAATGAAATTATATTTTCAATGATGTTTCAATAAAATTTATATTTTCAATATTATTACGACCTTTATAGGATCAGTAATACGGTAGCGAGAAGAGCTTAAAAAGGCATTGATTTTTTAATGTAATAGTTATCTGGGCCGGTAGCGTCAGAAGGCAATGCTTTGATGCAATGTTTACTGCTGTCACCAGTCTAGTTATCGAAGACGTTTACTGTTATCAAGGTTAGGGGATCTTTCAAGGTCTACTTCTATTTATGGAAGGAATGTTTGTTCCGTTATAAACTTTATTATAACATATATATATTAGAACATTTGCTGAAATAATTCATACATAACAAATACACGAAATTATAACTTTTTATACAAGTAATAGTATTTACTTTATGACGCTAGATACTTTAAATAATGATGAGAGAACTCAGAATCACGACGTATGTCGACGTAAAGGTTGGAGTCCTTCCTTCGACTCCCGATAAAATCCTAGATTCAACTTAAAGCTTTCCAACTAAAACCCTCACTAAAATCTTAAATTATTCTAGTTATATATTGTTCAATGTATTAATATAATCAAGTTAACTCAAAGTGAGTTTACGTTATATATTGTTAAATCTTAATTTATTCATATATTTTAAAGTTAATCATTCAATATTTTAAAGTTAATAATTCAATATGTTACAGTTAATTTTCCAATATGTTAAAGTTAAATTTGTCCAACCTGGAACTTAATAATTAAAAATCGCAAATATACTTACACAACCCGAGGTTCGAAATCATGTCCGTCCAAGATCGTTCCAAAAGCTGCCCTCAATCTAATCTTTGGACTCAAAATCGCGGTTATTTATTCCGATATTTTTCCCCTTCCAGCGCGAGCCCGTGGCGGTCATAGCCATTATTTCTTAATATGGGGTAATAATTTGGTTTTGTCAGGCGTAGATTATATAAGTTGTTTGTCTCCTTATATAATGTGTTATTCAAAAGGTGCTATATTTCTGGTATTTTCGTAATTCTGTCCTAATAGCTTGAAAAATATGTTTTTCCCAAGACCTGAGCTGTTTCTGCACTTCCAGATCTTTTCATATTTCATTAATTTTTTCTCTGTTTTTTATCTCTTAAAACTTTTCCCTAAATTCGGTTATGGCTTTTATTAGAGTTTCCAACGTTGATTATTTTTCCTCTACCGTCCGGTATAAAACATAAGTATATATCGCCTCTGCTTCCATCTGTTTTGCCATTTTTTATGATAAATATTAAAATTACTTACCTTTTAGGTCTGTCTCCTCAACTTTTTTAAAAAATATTAATTAATTATAGATGTAATATTCAAAATATGTAAATAACACATTTAATATAATTTAATTACTTAAGGTAGTAGTATACAAAACACTGTAAATATAATCAAAAGTAATGTACACAATAAAATAAATTACAATCGATAAGCAATTTCTTTTTGTATTCAATGCGCCATTTCTGCTGTTCTTTCCTGGCATTGGCTTAATTGTAACCCACTTCTGAAGTTCGGGTGCCTAGAAGGCGGAGTTATGTTACCCCGATGATATGGTGGGTGATAAATGATAATGAACTGCCAGTAGAGTTCAAACTTAACCTAAATTCCATTCCATGGGCAACCACAGAAAGGATTCCCTTTAAGGAAAAATTCCTATGGTTTGATCAGGAATCGAACCCAGGACCTCATGAACAGTAGTCGGAAATGCTGACCACTAGCCCATGAGGCTGGTCTTGATAAGCAATATTAAGTTGAGGATTAAATTATGGTCTTTGAATCATGTTCTTATAAGTATATATGCTTTTAAATAGAAGTTGATTTTTTAAATTTAAATTTACAAAACCTTGAAAATTAATCTTCAGATGTACTGTTTATTGCTTGAAACTCATAAAATTCCTCAAAAGAGGTGATACATTAGTGATAATCATAAAAAGATATTAAAATTAAATAAAATTTTGTAAGAAAGCACATTTTTTAGGACGGAAAAATCCAAGGAGCAAGTCCTCCAGGAGGGACTTTAAGCCGTGGGTCCCGAGTCTGAAGATTTTCAGGCCTCTAAGCAAAATTTACTGAATTTTCCTGTCCTGGTACTACCTTGGTTTCCTAGATGTCAGTATGAGGCGGAACGCTGACCATGGACCACTCAAAATGACATTATACGAAAACAAGTGTAACTAAATTAGTATGATTCAAATTCTTCCCTGTAGGGGGAGAGCGCCTAAATCTCTGTAAAGGGAAAACATGGGCTTACAAAAAAAAGAAAGCACATTATAAGATATAAGAAATCATGAAATCACAAATTAAAAAGTATATAATAAAACAAGACAAATGAAGAGTGATTTGTAAAAACTATCAGAATAACATTTAAAGTTGCAAATCTGTAATATAATTTTATAAGAACAATAAAAATGATTAAGAGCAATGCAAAAAAAAAAGACTTTAATATGTACGGAAATGACACTACAAACTCGTTTTCATATAAAACTTGCATTACAAGTGGCTATTGTAATCAAACTGATCCTTAAAAATTTGTAGGAAGTAACACTATGGGGTTTAATTAACAAGAATCAAATGAATCGTGAATTCTTCTTACCTCATACATTGTTTTTTTTTAACATAGCACTGCAGTATCGGAGAACAATCTTCCCCATCGTCAGCTGTTTTTATGACTGTCAATTTTTTCTTTTGTCAGTAATTATCCAAACTGCCATCTGGTGTATTTTTGAAGAACTTTGTAATCAAGCTTGATTTGTCTGGAATCTCTAAGTTCATGGTTCTAGTATGGTTTTTTTTTGAATATATATCTTTTCCCAAACTGTTAATTCCAAAGGTTTAGATAGAGGTTTCAAAAGTTTTGCTTCTTTTTCAATTCTATTCTCTAATAAGCTATGTGCTGCTATAGCTGATTTTTCAATTTCTCCATTTTTTATGTTTCTAAATTGTTCTTATTTATGAATTTCCAACATAACAAATTTAAAAAAAAATTAATATAACATTGGTTCCGATTAACAAATTCAGCCTGGTTAATTTTCTGTTAACTAATAATAAAGTTAACATCCTACACAACAAAAAATCTGGAATTTATCAAATTAATTGCAAAGATTTCAATAGGATATACAGGAAAAACAAAGGAACTTGGAAACTGATTCTTGTTTACAGCAAAATGTCAATCTTAGATTATTTTCCATACATTTATGAAAATGTACAAGAGACATTTTGAAAGAAAAGAACAGTTCTCATATAGAATTTTGAAATCTCTATTAATTAAGTAAAAATAGCATTCTCAGTTCTAATTAGTATGCCTAAAGAAATTGTAAGCATCTTATACAAGTCAAGAAATAGGAGTGAGGGAGATTTTAAATTCAACGGAGATGATTTATGAGGCGAGTTTTCAAAAAAAAAAGAAAGATTAAATGATTATTACCTAAATGAATATACTTCCACGTGGAAGCCATGACTGAAGAAGGACATGATTTTGTCTGAAACCGTCAGTATCAAAGAAGTTTGAAAATGTATGAGGTGAGTCGATTAAAATATGTTCTCTACTCACTATTAATGATATAACCTCATAATGTTTACTTCCCAACATTAATTTTAATATAGTGAGGGAGATGTTTCAATGATGTAATAGTAGCTCTAGTTGACATGAGCCTCAATCCAATTATGAAAAAAAAAACCACAAAGACTGGATCTTGTTTTACTCATAGAGAAACTTTGAATAGAGGGAAAACTGAGTACAGTGACATCTAAAAAATTTTGGTTGTTTACGATGAACTACGATGAGCAAACTACAATGGTAGTGCTGTTTTGTAGTAACAGAATATGTAACTAAACAAAACAAATGCAAGGCACATGGCATGTTCACTTGGGATTATGGGAAATTAGCCATTTTGTAAATTTAAATTTTTAACTGCTATCCTTTCGTTCTATGTAGATGGTACTGAAAAAATTATATACTATCGAAAGTTAAAATCATTGCTTAGATTTTATTTTACTCTAATTTGTAAGTAAATTCAAGCTTGTTTATGTTTTTAATGTGAATCTATTTTCAAAGATAAACCTACTAGAAGTGATAAAATTCTAAGATTTGTTAGGTTAGGAAAAGTGATGTTAGTGTACAGCCATTTGTAACAAACATTTTAAAAATGTGACTTTATAATGGATTTCAGATGTACGACATGGTTAAGGTTCTTTAATAAATATTGTATAAAATATGTATGTGAGAATAAGGGGGTAGGTCAACTGTAAATATTTATTAAAAGAGCTCATAATGCACGTTTTTAAATTTTAGTAAACAAAAATAAATTAACATGTTTTATTTATTTCCATTCTTCCCTTCTGTTAAAATTAAAGAAAATCTTTAGGTCTGTGAGGCTGGGTACAAATAATTCCATAATTTAAGATTAATATGTTATTTATTCCTATAAAAGTTAAATTCCATGATTATTCACCAGATGGCGTTATATAATTATAATTCATAATTTACCACCAGACTGTGCTGAATTTCATATTAGTACTAGAAAAAAATAAAAAAATGTAGATGTCGTTAGTTGTCCTACACTAGCGCCGCTTGTGGCATGTATGCAAAACTTGTCCACTTTCTTCTCTGGTACTCTGTGGTTTTACTGAGTTGTGTGATTGTGGTTCATCATCTCTACTTGGAAACATAGTGTAAAGTGGTGTTAATGAAAGAGAATTATTGTAAAAAATGTGGATAACAAAATGTTTAAATTGAAATGTTACATATATGTATAAAATTTTGTACAAAAATAAATCATGTTTATGCTGTAAATAATGTAATATGTGTGTATGTTCCAATACCACCTACTGAACTTTTTGTGCTTTAGGTTCTGCCCTAGGCAGATCTTTTTCTTCTTCTATGGCACTACAGTCCGATGTTGGACCTTGTCCTCCTGTATTAAGCCCTTCCAAATCTGCTTATCCAGTGTTTTCTAGTTCCTCATTCCTAGAATCTTCTTTGGATTAATTTTGAGTTGTTTCTTTGCATCCTCGTCCACAGCATCAATCCATTTATTCTTTGGCCCTTTCCATTTTACTCTTGCCCTCTATAGTTGTATAGAGAATCTTCTTTGGGATATGTTCATTCCCCATACGATGAACATGCCCTGCCCACTTAAGTCTTTAGAGTTTAACCATGATGGAAATGTATGGTTCCTCATACAGCTCATATACTGTAGTTTATTGCTATATCTTTAATTTGCTGAATCTCTGCTTTATTGATCATTGTAGCATAGACTAATATTCTTAGAGTATTGTGAAGTTTTATGTAAATTTATTACACTTATCCATCCATCCATAGTAATTCTGCCTGAAGGCAGGTCCTTCATTGCAATCATGGCATTTTAATGCTTATGCTTGCAGCTTTACTAGGGAATTGTAAGTGTGGTAGCTTCCCGTTGCTTTCCACACCGGTGAAGGATGATGATGAGATGATAATGATAAGGATTATGATGGCCATATGATTTCGGGGACCATTTGGGCCTTAAAGTTTTCCTGACATTTGTCTTACAGGTGAGGAAAAACCCGATAAAAACCTCACCCAGAAAAACTGCCCTGTCCGGGGATCGAACCCAGGCCCTCTGCATGACAAGGCAGCATGCTTCCTCAAGATCACAGCGATGGACATACACTTATACTGAACAATAAATTAATTTTTGAAGAGAAAATTGTTTTGCCCAAACTAGGATTTGAACCCAACATCTCTAGTTTTAATTTATTTGATCTGAAATGAGGTGCCCAGATAGAATAGTTGGTTAATGTGCTAGTATGTAGAACTAGAGATCTTGATTTCAAATCCCAGTTTGGGTGAAAATTTTTCTCTTCAAAAATTAATTCTAGAGTAAATTTTCCATAATTTTAATTCACAGTTTTCTGGCCAAAGGCAGATCTTTTACTGAACTTTTATACAGGAAAAATCACTATGAGGTTTAATTTAAGATTAAATTACAATAGGAAGTAACATTATGAGGTTCTTAATATATAAAGTGAATCCAGATTCATCTTACTTCATAAATTGTTGTGTTCTATTTTAACGTGTTTCGGTATACCATGTATACATAATCAGCTTGTCCTAACTGTCCTAATTTTATGTTGTCGGCCCTTGATGTCAACTCCCACTTCATCTTTCGGTTGACTGAAGAACTTGCAAATCAAATCTTTTTCCCCAGGAATTTCAAAATTCATAATCCTATTTTTGTTATTCTGGATGTAGATCTTCTCCCAAATGATGAGTTCTTTTGTATTTTCCAACTCCTTTAATAATTATTGTTAAAACACTTGGAAAATGTAAAATAATTCACCATTTGGGAGAAGATCTACATCTCTATCTATCTTCGGGTTTTTACAGCTGCTGCCATCTTCCCGTGCCAAAGCCTACGGTCTTGGGCATCTTCGATGCTTAGCCCTCTAGCTTGCATTACTGTCTTCATGTTTTCCTTCCATGTTAACCTTGGTCTTCCTCTTTTCCTCTTTCTGTTTGGGTGCCATTCATATAGTTGCTTCGGCCATCGCTCATCTTCCATTCTTAAAACATGTCCTATCCACTTTAATTCCTTCTCCTCAATTCTTTCAATTATGCTTTCTTCTGCTTCCATTATGTTTCTAATTTCCTTATTTGTGACATGTTCTAATTTAGACTTTCTGGCACTTCTTCGTAAATAATCCATTTCTAGAGCTATTAGTCTATTCTTGTAGTACTTATTGATTGTCCATACCTCACTTCCGTACATTGCAACAGATTCCACCAATGTTTTACCAATATATTTTTTTGTGTCTTTCCAAATATGCTTATCCCACCATATGGAATTTAATGATGATATTATTTTGCTACTCAATTCAATTCTATGCTTTATGTTCTCTTTGCCTATACCTTCAATGTTATCCATAATTATTCCCAAATATTAAGAATAAAATAGGATTATGAATTTTGAAATTCCTGGGGAAAAAGATTTGATTTGCAAATTCTTTGGTGAGCCAAAAGATGGAGTGGGAGTTGATATCCAGGGCCAACAACATAAAATTCAACAGTCTGGACAAGTTGATGATGATATGCATGGCATGTCAAAACATGTTCAAAGAGAACACAACAAGTTATGTAGTAAATGATTCCAGATTAATCTTATTTATTTTTTTAAATAGTTTATATTTTACTATAATTATTTCCATAATAAAATGAAACTTCTGTAATCAGTAAATACATATATTTCATGTTATTTACATTAACATAACATGGCGTGCATAAAGTTGAGTATGCTGTATGTGCAATATATAATTAGTACCATTGTAATAAATAAAAATATTGTAATGAGATCTATCATTTGTTTTATAAATAGAACTATAATTACCAGAAATTGACTAGTTTCATGTACTAACATTTGAGTTTCATTCCTCACTTATTACAAATACTCTGTTCTATATTAAACAACTAATTTCTAACATATCAATGAGACATTATCATTTAGCTGCCTGAAGGTCTTGTTGGAAGAATGTTCTGGAAGACCTCAGTTCATACTACAGAAACTCATTAACATTAACATAGACTTACTTTTTACACAAGACAACCTTGATATTCATGAATTATTAATTAATGTAAGAAATACTTTTTCTTGAGAATTTCCAAGTGTTCGTCTGATGCAGTTGGCTGGGCACTGCCACTGCTGGCAGGATGTTCTGTAAGAGAATCTAAACAAAACAAATTAATAAATAATGTACAGTATTACTACAAAATACAATAAAACTTTGTTTAATCTGGAAATCTGTCCAATGTGAACAAATTTTATTGGTCCCGTAGTTAGACAATAATGTAATTTTACATGTATTTATTTTTGCATAAAACAAAATCGTGTCCAAAGTGAGATAACTGAATACAAATGTTATATGTAAGCAGAATCTAAACAAAACAAATTAATCAATAATTGTAAAAGTATTACTAGCCAAAATACAATAAAACTTTGTTTAATCGGGAAATCTGTCCAATGTGAACAAAATTATTGGTCCCGGAATTGTGAAATAATGTAATTTTACATGTATTTTATTTTGCATAAAACAAAATCTGTACAAAGTGGAGAAACGAAAACATATTTGTACACAATTCATAAAAAAAAAATAGAAAGTGGAAAAGACAAAGAAATAAATTAGTTTCCACTTCATTATATTCCCGTTTAGATCAAAAATAATAATAAGGAATGATTCCTGCCGCCAGATGAATTAGAGATTCTACCTGTGTCTGAAATTTAGTTTGGCCTCACTGCACACCCGTTATGCGAAATACCGATACCTGTCTTACAAATAATCATTGCACTGTAAAATCTTAAATTAGTTTTTTTAAATCTGAGACCGAATCTTTCATGGGGTAGCATTTTGAATTTACGGAATATAAAAGATGGGCTCTAAAAAAATATGTATCATTGTCATTAAACGAAAAAAAAAAAAAAGTGATTGAAGATAGAAATCTCCAAATTTCCGGACCAATGCTCCAAAGTTAAACTCTAACTGTTGCTAAATCCCTAGAGAATAACAATTTCAAGGCATCTTTAGGTTGGCTTGATAGTGTGGAATGAAATTTGGGGGGAATCAAAGGATGTGGACATAGGTGTAGTTAGTGAGCAGAAACCGAAACTGCATACTTCAATTTCAGGATACACGCCTAAGAGATATTTTTAACGCTGACGAAATGGGACTATTTTTTTTTGCGCATTATCGTCGAAATCGCTCATACATACTATACAGTAAAACTCCTTATTCGTGGGGGATATGTTCCACGAATATGGAATGGTAATTTGTATGGGTATATGGGGGATACGTTCCAAGATTACAAGTGCTCTATATCAATTAATATATTTGATAATAAACAGATATTGGTAAAAGTAAAGTCTCTAAGAAGAAAAGGTAAAAGCCATAAAAAGCACCCCACGCTTTTGATGGTAAAATTATTTTTTTTTGTAGATAACTCTAGTTTTATTCTAAATGTGTTGGAGATTTTTTTTTGTTGACCACATTAATTTTATCCCAGGCGTATTGGAAATTAAAATTATTTTTCATTTTTTAGTTCGGTTTTCTAATAAAGCGTATTGTTTTAGTTTTATAAATCTATTACTTATTATAAGCCAATTTAAATATTGGCTCCTAAAGAAACATTATTAATATTGGAAGAACTCAAGCAGCAATGAAAGAAGCCTTTATTATTTTCTGAAAAGAAAAATTAACGCTTATACTAGAAATCGAACCCCAAACCTCTGCTTCAGCGTGCAATCCATTACACCATTCAAGACCCGATACAAATGTTAATTTTTCTTTCCTCTTATACAATTCTCTTACGCCCAAAGGCAGATAGCTAGCACTATTAACAACGCATCAGATACTTCTATTTGAAGCATTTTTAATGAGAATTTTACACTACTTTTAAGTGATAATTTTTCTTTAAAAAAAATAAATTTGTCCAGGACTGGATGTTAAACTAAATAACATCAAAATATTAAGCTTTACCTCTTTAAAAGTAATGTGAAATTCTTGTAAAATATACTCTGAATAGAAGATGTCTGATGGTGTTGTTAATGGCGCTGGCTACCTGCCTTAGGATGTATGAGAATTGTAAAAGAGGAAAGAAAATTTAACGTTTGTATCGGTTCTTGAATGGTATAATGGACTACATGCTGATGCGTGGAAACAGAGGTCTGGGGTTTGATTCCTGGTTCAAGCATTAATTTTTCTTTTGAAAAAATAAATTTGTCCAGGACTTAAAAATGTTAAACTAAATATAACATCAAAAAGCCTTTATTAACTTGGAAAAGATAACAAATAAATGCATTTGTTTATTAACCAAGCTACTGCTGAGTTTCCTGTTTGTGTGTGGACAAAAAAAAAAAACTACAAAACCAACAGAATTCACATATTGGAAGAAGATCTACATCCAAAAAAATAGAGACAAGATAACAGGAATTTAGAATTTCCTGAGATTTGTCTGGCCACCACCAGAGGAAAGAAATACAAAATTTCCAATGGTCAACATGGCACTAACATTCTAATCGATACTGGCAAACATGTCCAGTGAGGAAACAAATAAGATCTGGTGAATATTTCTAATTCAATCTCTTAACAAATATATAATTTATAAAAAAATGAACTGAGGACCTTTCTGCTCAAAGTGATTAAAATAGTGTAAGATGTATCAGATAGTTCATTACCTGTTCGAGTGTGTTTACGTATACTTCTCTCTAACTCTCGTCGGAGGATGTGGCTGAAAGGATGTTCAGATGGCCACGAATCTGCAACTTGTGTTGTTGCTGTTGTCACAGAGGAGCTGGAGATTGGGTTCAATATAGGCTGGACGGCTGTTGGCCGATGCAGGGGTGATCTCATGTCCAACATGTATCCTTTAGAGTTCACTTCTTTCTCCTTTCTTTAATTACAACAAAATAAAGCATCTGTTATAGTATCAAATTGGTCACCAACATTATGAAAAAATTATTTAAGTTATATAAACAATTTATCAAAACTCATAGGACAAAACAATATGAGGTAGATATCAATAGAATACAAATATGAATTCAAAACTTTCCACCTCACCTCATAAAATATGATCCCCTCATCAGGACATGTTTTGAGATCATCATCCACATCCTTAACTAAACTCCAAACTTATTTTATGTTATATTTAGTTTAACATGTTCCAGTCCTGGACAAATTTATTTTTTGAAAAGAAAAATTGTTGCTTGAACCGGGAATCAAACCTTTAAAAGTAATGTAAAATTATTGTTAAAATACTTCTAATAGAAGTTGTCCGATGATGTTGTTAATAGCACTAGCTATCTGCCTTCGAATGTAGGAGAATTGTGTCGAGTTGAAAGAAAATTTGGCATTTATATCAGATCTTTTTTTTTATTCAATGCCCCAGGTTGTCATTTCGACATTTCTAATGTTCTCTCTTGGCTTGGCTTAATTGTAACCCACTTCTGAAGTTGGGGCACCTAGAAGGCCGAGTTGCGTTACCCAGATGATATGATGGGTGATAAATTATAATGAAGAGCCAGTTCTTAACCTAAACTTAACCTAAATTCCACACCATGGGCAACCACAGAAATGATTCCCTTTAAGGAAAAATTCCTATGGTTTGACCAGGAATAGAACCTGGGACCTTATGAACAGTAGTCAGAAACGCTGACCACTAGCCCATGAAGCTGGTCAATCTTTAATGGTGTAATGGACTGCATGCTGACGTACAAAGTCAGAAGTCCAAGGTTAGATTGCTGGTTCAACATCAATTTTTTTTCTTTTAAAAAATAAATTACAACTGCTTGAAAAGAACCGTTAATATCAGCTTTTCTTATGCTACTGATGGAAGTTGAATGAACTATGAGATTAAATTATGCTCGCAAGGAATTCATGGCTCTATTCTTGTTCATCTAAGCATATATATATTTCCCACATTGTGATTCTATTGATCTTTGCTTATTTGTACTAAAAAAATATTTCAGGAATATAAAAAATTGGATAATAAAAAAAGCAGTAGTAGTGACACATTGTTTGATACAGCATCACAAAATTTAAGAACTCATCTTCTTTATCCATCCAAGTCTTAGGCCTATAGGCCTGTTACGATCTCACTGATGAATTGTGTATCCAGAGCTTCCTTGGATGGTCCAGAGATCTATTCCTTGTTGAACAATAATGAAGCATGGCTTTGGGAACTCTATCTGAACTCATTCATCGCAAATGATTCATCCAGTTGTTCTGTATGTATGGTAAAATTTAATGTTTCTTACCTCGCCTCATATAAATCTTCTAAGTAGATCGCGATTTCGAGACCATAATGGTCTCATCTTCAATACTTTTTTGGCGACTGATGTAATGTCGATTGGAAGAAACTCTTCTTCTTCCCTCTGTTGATGGACCGATGAACCTCTGGATCAGGTCAAAATTTGAGGGAATTTTGATCTGATCCAGAGGTTCATCAGTCCACCAACAGAGGGAAGAAGAAGAAGAAGAGTTTCTTCTGATCGACATAACATCAGTCGCCAAAAAAGTACTGAAGATGAGAACATTATGGTCTCGAAATTGCGATCTACTTAGAAGATTTATATGAGGAGAGGTAAGAACATTTAATTTTACCATAAATTAAACCTCATAGTGATTAATTCCTATAAAGTTAAATTCATGTATGTACTTAATGTTTGGTTCTAAACATAGTTCCTTCAAGACATCATCATTGCACTTGTAATCCCATTTGGTCTAGGCCTACCCTGTTATATATCTCATTAATCTCATTTTACTAGAAGTTCTAAACAATTAAAACATTTGGAAAGATCAATAGAAATCAAAATATGGGAAAATATATAGTAGTAGTAATAATCTAATGCCCAAATCTTGGATGATCTCCATTCTCCTTCTTACTTGCCAGTATTATTTTTGTAAAAGTTGATTCCAGAAATATTGAAGTGCAGAGCATTTTGTGAGATGATCTCCATTCATGATTGAATTCTACTCTTTAACACACAAATTGGAATTCTTTATATAGATACAAGGTTCTTTATTTATAACTTAACGGGCACACAGCGTTTCACCTCTCCCGAGCTCTTGCTAGATTCCTCCACTACCAGCTGCCTTGGAGTGCGCGCATCTACTAGCAGCGGCACTCGACAGTACTGTATCGTCCAGCAATGTGAACAGGTGATTGAATCTAGAGCAATGCATTTTTGTGTGTAAAAGTTATTTTCATTGTGAATCACCAAGCCATGTTTGCACAGAGTATATTCAAAAGTTCCCTGGTGAAGTGCCTCCTTTCAGATTTACAATTCACGAGATTGTGAAGAAATTTGAAACCACTGGTTCTGTGTTAAATAAAAAACGAAAGTGTAAACATATAGTTTTAACAGAGACGAAATAGGCACAATTTTTGAACTACACCAACAAAAACCATACCAACATTAGCACAACAGGTGGGAATTTCACAATCTTCTACAAATAGAGCAACTAAATTATTAAAACTAAAACCTTATAAGTGTACACGTGTCCATTGTTTAAAACAAGGTGACCCAGTATCACGAAATGAAATCGGAAACATGACAGTGGCCCAATTTAATCAAGTGAATCAGAATGTGTTTTCCTGATATAATGCTTCTTTAGCTGAGGGTGGACGACATTTCTAGCATCTTCTATAAGGCAAGATTTTTATTAACATAATAAAGTTTGGAATTTTGTCATATGGAAGTGAAACTTGCTCTTTGACGGAATTACAAAAGAATAAAATTAGAACAGTTGATTATTTTAGAAGAAGCCACCAAAAAACAAGACAGGATAAAATAAGAAATGAATTCCTTTGGAAGGAAATGAATGTCACCATGTCTGTTGTTAAGAGGATTGAAAATCAAACACTTAAATGGTATGGCCATGTACAAAGAATGGAAAATGAAAGATGGCCAAAAAATATATACCAATGGTCACCCCCTGGAAGAAATAAACGTGGCAGACCAAGATGGAAATGGAAAACCTACATCAGAACCATAATGGATGATAGGAATTTGGAAGAGGGAGATTGGAATGATACAGATAAATGGAAACTGAAGACAGCAAACCTGTAAGGGGGAAAAGCCGAAGAAGAAGAAGTTGGGAATTTTTACATTATGAGGTTTTCTTAATAAGAATAAAATGAATCATGAATTCTTCTTACCTCATATCATTTCCATCTTCAGTTATTTCACGACTCCGACTGAGTCATGAAAAAGCTGAAGATGGGAATGATATGTTTCCTGATTCTGCAATTCTATGTTAAAAAACGTAGATGTATGAGGTAAAAAGAATTCATGATTCATTTTATTCTTATTAAGATTTTTATACATGCTTTACACACGGAGTTTATGTAGGAGCAAAGTTAACTGTGGTACACCCAACCGCACGCAGGCAAAATGTCGTGTACCCATTAGGTTATAAATGAAGAACCCTGTATCTTATTTAAATGTGCGGCTGAGAAATCATGACCAGTTCTTAGGTGGAACAAGTCCACTGCTTCGTGTCTTGGCAAAGTTCCTCCTCTTCTTCTCTACTAGCAATGACCCATCTGTGAATGCATGTAGCCATTCTTTGTCAGAGTATAAGATGTTGAATGTTTCAATGGCAGCTGCTTTCATTTCATATGGAGTACTTTCTGATTTATTTATTTCAGAATAGAAATTTTGTCCAAAAAATATATAAATTACACAAGTAAATACAGTACATTATTAAAAAATTAGAAAATGTTAATGATGTGAGAGAGTCAGAATACTGTATAAATCTGAAAATTTAACAGTAAAATTCTGGTTCAATACTAGTGAAATTCATATCAAATTCCGTTGAGGTGAAGTCATATGACGAAAGTTAAAAATTAAATGTACCTGTTGGTGGGTGCCGTCATCCTCAACTTTGTTAATATATTGTATATAAAATTAACTGGAGCACTTTTGGAAGTTACCTTCCATCTTCTGCAGGATGAGTTTCCGTTATTTGTTGTTGTTGTGTACGGTGATGTATACTCTAACTGTTTGTAGCAGCAACTGAGTTGCTAATTTTATATATAATATATTAACAAAGTTGAGGACGACGGCACCTACCAACAGGTACAATTTAATTTTTAACCTTCATCATAAAATTCTAGTTGTGAAATGTAGTAATTACACTTACAAGTTAGAATTAGGTGTCAAATTGACATTATATGATTTCTCTATAAGTTTCTTCCTTCTAATCTCTTGCTTTTTTTCGCATTCTCGGGTAGTTTTTCACATTTTTCTCTTAGTTCTTCTCTTCTTCACCTTTAGCTTGTAGAGATGCCTGCACCTTTGCTAGCTCTGATAAAAGTTTCAATCTAGTCTCTTGAAAATCCTGTTTTATTTGTGTTTCTGTTGTGTTCCTTAATTGGCTAAGACGTGTTTGCTCTTGTACCTATAAACAAATCATAAGAAATAGAAATTAATGCTTTAGCACTATTGAATCTGGAGATTCATAGCCATATGGACATAAGCTCTCCATACATCTTTATTCCATGTTATTGTTTTACATTTCCTACAACAAGTTTTCATGCACCTTTTTCATTCTTTACTCCTGCGTCTTACCCGAGTGGTTAAGGCATGATGTCTTGGTGTAGAGTTATGGGACATGCTGATTCGAGTTCCCATGGATGAAGAAATTTTCTCATGGAATTTCAGACAGTATGGGACTGGTGTCCACCCAGCATTGTGAGGAATTTGGGTAGCTACAATAAGTAGTGGCTCCAAGCAAAAACAAGCTATAAAGGCTGGGGAATTTTCATGCTGACATGTCACTCCTATACTTGCGAGATGATGGTCTATTTCTGTGCATGTGAGGCCAGCCGGTAGGCCAAGGGTCTTCTAGGCCTGTTGCGCCATGGAGTTTTTTTCAATCCCCACTTGTGCCACATGTCCTATAGCAGTTTAGAGGCTTAACTAATCTTATTACATCTGGTTTCCTTAAAGACTGTTATATAGTTTATCCATTCAAATTTGAAGTCAAACATAACCAGATGAACAGTTAGTGTCTGCCTAGAATCCCATGGGCCCTGAGTTTCATTTATGGCTATATCAAGAAATTTTCTTTTGATATAGGGTCTGGGAAATTCTTTAAAGAAACTAGATATAATAAGAATAATTAAGTCTCGTAGTTTACAATGCACAGAACATGTGCAATGAATAGGAATGAAAGGTAGGAAAACTAGAGGAAAACTGTTCAATAGGCAGGTCAAGAATGAGGTGGGAGAATAACATTAAGCATTATTTGAGAGAGGTAAATTATAGAGGGGATCTCTGGACCATACAAGGAAGCGCTGGATACAAAATCCATCGGTGAGATTGTAACAGGCCTATAGGCCTAAGACTTTTATGGATGAAGAAGAATATACAGGGAATTATTGGAAAATATGAGCTCAGAATATATGGCCAAGAACCTCCAGGTTTGATAGTGCCAGTGAGTTAGTTAATTAGTTATGACTATTTAACTCATGCCCTAAATGGGAGTCAATAACCAATCACATTTTAATGATTTTTTATTTACAACCAATCACAGTCGTGTTTCGCCTCAAATTTATCAACTGAAGATTTTATTATTAATTTAACACTTCTCATTGAAGGATAAATTATATTTGGAGAGAAAAATTTTCACCTAGACTGAGACTCGAACCCGGGACCCTTGGCTTTCCGGGCCAAGTGCTCTACCAACTGAGCTACCGAGGCGAGTTGCGATCTAGACGCAAATTTTTCTCTTATATACGTTGTAATTCCCTCGTGCCAAATGCTTGAAACCATAGCTTCTATCTTTGCAAATGGCGGCTTCTTAGTTAAGAAGATATTTATTGGGAATTTCACACTACTTTATAAAGCCAGTAGGGCTTCTATTGACGATTTTATTATTAATTTAACACTTCTCATTGAAGGATAAATTATATTTGGAGAGAAAAATTTTCATCTAGACATAGACTCGAACCCGGGACCCTTGGCTTTCCGGGCCAAGTGCTCTACCAACTGAGCTACTGAGGCGAGTTGCAATCTAGACGCAAATTTTTCTCTTATATATGTTGCAATTCTCTCGCGTCAAATGCTTGAAACCATAGCTTCTATCTATAGCTCAGTTGGTAGAGCACTTGGCCCGGAAAGCCATGGGTCCCGGGTTCGAGTCTCGATCTAGGCGAAAATTATTCTCTTCAAATATATTATCAACTGAAGTTTATCATATTAAAGAAAGCTCCTTCTTTTTAACATTCTGAATAGGTCATACAATTATTTTGCAGTGACTGATCCCCTAAGAAATACAGCTACCAGATTATATATATAGTGCATGAATGTCAGCAGATACCACATGTGGGAGATAATATAAAAACATTTGTAGCAATTGATTATACCACAAAAAAAAAGAAACCACTGTTTGCACTTTCTTAAACAAATTATTTTCCAGGAAATGACATTGCAGAAAAATATAACTGACATATTTACATCATAGGACATCAGAAATTAATTAATACCTATAATGTTGGTTATAAATTTCTCCACTAGAGTGCATTCTTACAATATTGCGATCCTTTGGCAGTGATGAACAAAAGAAGCAATCATTTCTCATTTGTTTTCAAACATCGTCATTTACATTAAATATATAAATATTTTAAAATAACTATAGTTAAATAATGATTTGTGAGTAAACAGCTTAATTTTATTCATTAAATAGTCCTAACAAATGTCACTCTTGATTTCCAAATTATCTAGATAAATTGGAAATCACTCGTGGTATTACTTATGATAAAGAATCTGGAACAGGGTCTACTTAGCCTAAGAACTGAGTGGTTAATTGATATGAAAAATAACAAAATTTGGCTAAGAATACTGAAACTAAGATTGAAGGACTGCAATCACTTCTGTTACCTTGGCTCCTCAGAACTGTCATACCATGAATTTATCTATTTATTTATTTATTTACATAATCAATAACTATATTTACCTGTTTTTCTATGAATGAATTAATTTGGCACAACTTTTCATTGAGATCATCACGAGCTGCCATTTCTGCTTCATATCTTGCCCGACTAAGTGCAACTTCATAACTGTTTCTTAATTGCTCCAGTTCGTATCTTGATACAAAATCTTTTTCCAAACGATTCTGTAGCATTGTAAGTTCTTTCTCTAATTGTAATTTTTCCTAAAAATGAAAGGCAAGTAATTTAATGCTCGTAACTAGAGTCTGGAAGTTCAGGCATATGTAATGTGCTCATAAAGTCCCTGTACAATTATGGAATAACATAATCTAAATAAAACAAAAATTATAATTTAGTATCTGCTTTAAAGTCAGTGTTCCACATGATTTCCATCAATCTCAAAACATGTTTTCCAGTGAGGCAATGTTGCCCGGAAAACATTCACCAATATATCCTCTGTAATCATTTCACTCGCTTGCCATATGTGTTCTTTTCACACTTGCAGATTAGAAACCTTGGTTCTGTACATCTGTTGCTTGATGAACCCCCAAGCAAAAAAGTTCAGAGGTATGAGGTCTGGCAAATGCGGTGCCCAGATACGAGGAGATCCCCTTCCAATCCACCTGTTGGGAAACATCTCATTGAGATACTCACATGCAGTCAGAGCAAAGTGTGGTTGTGCTCCATCCTGTTGCAATGCCATTGTATCCATGATACCATCTTGCAGTAACTATGGCCGTAAGAAAAGTTGTAACATATCAAGATACATGTCTCTCATGATTGTTTGTTCAGCAAACATGTATAGGCTGTAAACTTTTGTTTAGTCAGGCTAAGGCAAACATTCACTTTCAATTAATTCCTTTAACACTCGGTGGTTTCATTGGGCAGATCATCTGCCCATATACAATAACTGTGCCGAACATGTCCATAAACATGAAACATAGCTTCGTCAGTGAAGATGATGTGATCCATTAATTTATCTTGATCTGCAGCTTTGTCGTGCTACACAATCTTTGGCTTCTGTTTGTGGAGCACTTGCATATCATATGCTCATACCTCTGGACTTTTTCGTTTGGGGGTTCTTCAAGCTAGAATGGATGATAATTGCATCCCAAAAAAAAATGTGGAAGGGAAGACTTTACTCGAGAAGAAGAAAGGGATGTCCTAGAACTAGATCAATGGATGGTGTGGGGAAGGATCTTGTGGCTATGAGGATCCAAGGATGGAACTATGGCAGATAAGAATCAAAGGAATTCTTCTTATCTCATACTTCTATGTTTTTTTAAACACAGCACCGCAGTATCGGCGAACAATCTTTACCATCATCAGCTGTTTTCACGACTGTCAATTTTTTCTTTTGCCAGTAATTATCCAAACTGCCATCTGGCGTTCTTTTGGCAGAGAATAGATATGTTTGGAGACACCTAGTGGAGGAGGCCAAGGCTCACACAGAGCTGTAGTGCCCAAAGAAGAAGAAGGTTCATCAAGCCACAGAAATACAGAACTAATCTGCAAGGTTTTGAAAGAATGCATATGCCAAGCGAGTGAAATTATTACAGAGCACATGTTGGTAAATGTTCTCTAGGAGAGCATGTTTTTAGATTGATAGAGGTCATGTGGAACACTGACTTTATACTAAATTATAATTATAATTTTTGTTTTATTTGGACTACATTACCTCAAAAATGTACTGGGACTTTATGAACACACAGAATTCTGTCTAAAAATAGGCAGTTGAAATTCAGGATATAGGCAGTAAAACAGTGAAAATAGCCACTTAAAAATATGAAAATTGGCACTAAAATAGTGAAAATAGGTATTTAAAAAATACAAAAATTAACAATCAATGGTATTTATGCAGACAATTTAATACACAACTGCTTCACATTATAGCATTTACTCTTAATTTATTTTGGTTATGTGCTACAACAAGATTTTTTTTTTTCAAGTTCTCAACTATCACACTCACCCACCTATCAGACAGAATGTTTTTTATAATGGAAAAAGATTGTTCTACTTCTACTGAAGTGATTAGAGCATATTTAAATCATACTATTGTGCATGAATCCACATAAGTAGCAACAGAACTTTTATCTTTCAGAGCATCATGAATGTTATTTATACATTGAGATTTGTATATTTTTCCTCTTTCCATTAATTAATTTTTATTATGATGAAAATAATAGTAGAAAAATATCCATAACAACTCAAAAAAAAAAAGGAAAAAAAAGTGTTAAACTTCCAAATAAGAAACAGAAAAAAAATACACCTATCATAACCAAATGTACTAAAACATGTTAATATTACTTTATGATGATCTTGTAGAAGATTTCTGGGCTTGTTGGCCATGGTCTTCAGGATGCCAGATGCAGTCTCTGGCGAAACATTGGGGAACTACAAGCCTCAAGACCACGGCCAACAGCCCGGAAATCTTCAATAAGATCATCATAATAACTCCGGCCGTGAAAGCCTAAGTCAATATAATAAAATAATTAAATTAATGTTTTTATTACCTCACTTCATATCCTTTTTCTTCTATACTGCAGTTTCGGAGCTTATCTCCATCGTCAGTAGCCTCTGGTCGACCGGTGTTATGTCGTTTCTTGGCGGTTTCCTTCTTACTTCTATCGGTGGACCGATGAACCTCTGGATCAGGTCAAAATTTGCGGGGAGTTTCAAAATTCATGAGTTTGTCTTTTTTGTTTTTTTGGATATGGATTTTTTCCCAGACTGAGAGTTCCTTTAGTTTATCTGTTTGTTTGATTAGGCTAGCTTCTGTATCAATTAAATGTTTTTCAGACCAAGCATGGGCTGCTACTGCTGACTTGTCCACTTCACCCTTTTTTACATTTCTAAGGTGTTCTTTCAATCTAGTTTTTAAATTTCTTTTTGTTTTTCCTATATAGATTTTGTCGCAATCTTGACATTTGATCTGATATATTCCTGATTTATAGTCTTCTCCAATTTTTTCATTTTTGTTGGTTTTAATTATCTTGTTTAGGCTGTATTCATTCTTTGGGGCCAATCGAATGTTAAACTTATTGAAAATTTTCTGGAACTTGTGGTGTTTTACAGGATGGTAAGTGAATTTTTTAATCTTATGTCTCTTCTGTTTGTTTTTTTAAGTGTGCTTTCATTAATTAGTTTTTGCCTTTTAAACTTATTTATTTTCTTGTGTACCATGTTCTCTTCATAACCATTTTCTATTGCTACTTTAATTATGTATTCTTTTTCTTTTTCATATTTTCCACGGTTCAGGGGTACATTCACCAATCTGTGTGTTAGGCTATTGAATACAGCTTCTTTGTGAGCGAAATGGTTGAATTCTGATGCCTTAATGTAGTTATCTTTATGTGTGTTCTTTCTGTACATTCCAAATTCTATTTTGTTTTTTTTTCGTTTCTAGTTAGGGTTAGATCCAAAAATGAGATTTGTCTGTCAGTTTCAGTTTCCATTGTGAATTTTACAGTTTTGCTCTGAAGGTTCAGGAGTTTTAAGGCATCTTCTATTTGTTTATGGTTTATAATGGCTATTATATCGTCAACGTATCTGCGCCAAAATTTGAAAGTTAATGGGTGTCCCCTTGTGATTTTCTGTTCAAAACTACCCATGAATAAATTGGCCAGAAAGGGTTCCCAACCCTAAAAAACCCCAATATGCACGGCCTCCCGAAAACACATAAGGCAGGAAACAAAATGAGACCCATTATCAACTGTATAGGGTCCCCTACATACCAAATAGCTAGATGGTTATGTAGCGAATACAAGAATATGGGAGGGTTTGAGAACCTTTCAATCGACAATTCATTGGAATTGATAGAGGATTTCAAGCACACAGAATTAGATCCAACTGACAGGTTAGTTTCTTTTGATGTAGTTTCATTGTTTCCCAGTGTCCCAAGAGAAACCACCATTGATATTCTGGAAAAATGGTTAACGACACATAATTTGGAAAAGGAAAAGATAGAAGAATACATCATTTTGACAAAATTATGCATCGAACAAATGTTCTTTACATACAATGGGAAATACTACAAACAAAATTTTGGACTTTCCATGGGGAACCCCCTATCTCCCTTTCTGGCCAATTTATTCATGGGTAGTTTTGAACAGAAAATCACAAGGGGACACCCATTAACTTTCAAATTTTGGCGCAGATACGTTGACGATATAATAGCCATTATAAACCATAAACAAATAGAAGATGCCTTAAAACTCCTGAACCTTCAGAGCAAAACTGTAAAATTCACAATGGAAACTGAAACTGACAGACAAATCTCATTTTTGGATCTAACCCTAACTAGAAACGAAAAAACACAAAATAGAATTTGGAATATACAGAAAGAACACACATAAAGATAACTACATTAAGGCATCAGGATTCAACCATTTCGCTCACAAAGAAGCTGTGTTCAATAGCCTAACACACAGATTGGTGAATGTACCCCTGAACCGTGGAAAATATGAAAAAGAAAAAGAATACTATTAAATTAAAGTAGCAATAGAAAATGGTTATGAAGAGAACATGGTACACAAGAAAATAAATAAGTTTAAAAGGCAAAAACTAATTAATGAAAGCACACTTAAAAACAAACAGAAGAGAACATAAGATTAAAAAAATTCACTTACCATCCTGTAAAACACCAGAAAATTTTCAATAAGTTTAACATTCGATTGGCCCCAAAGAATGAATACAGCCTAAACAAGATAATTAAAACCAACAAAAATGAAAAAAATTGGAGAAGACTATAAATCAGGAATATATCAGATCAAATGTCAAGATTGCGACAAAATCTATATAGGAAAAACAAAAAGAATTTAAAAACTAGATTGAAAGAACACCTTAGAAATGTAAAAAAGGGTGAAGGGACAGTCAGCAGTAGCAGCCCATGCTTGGTCTGAAAAACATTTAATTGATACAGAAGCTAGCCTAATCAAACAAACAGATAAACTAAAGGAACTCTCAGTCTGGGAAAAAATCCATATCCAAAAAAACAAAAAAGACAAACTCATGAATTTTGAAACTCCCGCAAATTTTGACCTGATCCAGAGGTTCATCGGTCCACCGATAGAAGTAAGAAGGAAACAGCCAAGAAACGACATAACACCGGTCGACCAGAGGCTACTGACGATGGAGATAAGCTCCGAAACTGCAGTATAGAAGAAAAAGGATATGAGGTGAGGTAATAAAAACATTAATTTAATTATTAAATTAAACCTCATAGTGTTCTTTCCTGTGAAAGTTAAATCAATATAATAATATTCCTTTTTTAGAAATTCACACTATGAGGTACATTTATTTAGGTACATTTTTTATCACTTACCTCATATTTTTCTTCTTTTTTAAACTACTTTAAAAAATAAAAAAGAAGAAGAATATGATGTGAATGATACAAAATTTGACCTAAATAAATGTTTATATTGCACTTTTATAGGAATAATCATTATGAGGTTTATTTTAAAATAAATTAAAATGTTTCATACCTCTCCTCATATCCAGTCTTCTAAGAAGATTGCAATTTCAAAGCCTTGGCAGCCTCATCCTAAATACTCTCTAGTCAACTGATGTTATGTCGATCGGAAGATATACTTCTTCTTTCCTCTGTTGGTGGATTGCATCCAGAGGTTATCAGTCCACCAACAGAGGGAAGAAGAAGTGGTTCTTCCGATCGACATAACATCAGTCATGAATATGAGGCCGCCAAGATTTTGAAATCACAATCTACTTAGAAGACTGGATATGAAGAGAAGTATGAAACATTTTAATTTAACTTACATGTTTATATTATTATTTTTTTAAACTGAAGTGAACATTTTTTGCCTGAACCAGGATTTAAACCCAAGATCTCCAGTTTTACATTCTGATACACTAATCATTTGTGCTACCCAGACATCTCAATTCAGACACAAATTTTTGCCTGGATAGCACAAGTGATTAGTGCATCAGTAAGTAAAACTGGAGATCTTAGGTTCAAATCCTGATTTAGGGAAAAGGGTAGACATTTCATGGACATTATTTTTAAAACATGAACCATGCTACCAGAAACTTCATGCAATTGTATATATTTCAACCTGTTTTCTTTGCTTTGGTAAATACACCTATGAGCAAAGAAAACTATGAAAAGAAAAAGAACACATAATTAATGTTGCAATAGATAACGGTTATGAAGAAAATATGGTACACAAGAAAATAAATAAATATAAAAGACAAAAATTAATTAATGAAAGCACACTTATAAAAGAAACAGAAAAAAATAAAATTCAAGAAATTCACTTACCATCCATTGAAACACCATAAATTTCAAAAAAATGTTCAAAAAGTTTAATATAAGATTAGCACCAAAGAATGAATACAGCCTTAATAGGACAATTAAAACCAATAGAAATGAAAGAGTTGAAAATGAAAACAAATCAGGAATTTGTCAGATCAAATGCAGGGATTGTGACAAAATTTATATTGGAAAAACGAAAAGAAATTTGAAAACAAGGGTGAAAGAACATCTTAGAAACATAAAAAATGGAGAAGTGGAAAAGTCAGCAGTAGCTGCTCATGCTTGGTCCGAAAAACATTTAATTGAATCAAAAGCCAGTCTAATTAAACAAATAGACAAACAAAAGGAACTCACGGTTTGGGAAAAGATCCACATTCAGAAAAACAAAGGAAAACTTATGAACTTCCTGCAAATTTTGACCTGATCCATAGGTTCATCAGTCCACCAATAGAGGGAAGAAGAGTTTCTTCCGATCGACATAACATCAGTCGCCAAAGAAGTACTGAAGATGAGACCGTTATGGTCTCGAAATCGCAATCTACTTAGAAGATTTATATGAGGAGAAGTAAGAAACATTTAATTTCACCATCATCCATTTGTTCAAGTTCACTGGCATCGTAAAATGACACATCATAGGCTAGACAGTGTTCTGGGTTTATGATGGCGGGGCAGGAGGGAGACAGTGTTAGCAAGCTTGTGAATCCCCGCAACTCATGCTTGTTGCATCGGTGCACTGCTGCTGCTAATTGAATCCCATGTTGCCAGATAGAGATAATTCCCATGGTATCGAATATATGACAATTTTTTAAGACTGGTGGGAATTTTACATCAAACTTACTTACTTACTCACTGGCACTATCGAACCCGTAGGTTTATGGCCGCGCAGACATAAGCTCTCCATACATCCCTATCCTGAGCTAATGCTTTCCAATCATTCCCTGTATAATCTACTTCCCTCAAATCATAGTTTATGTTGTTCTCCCACCTCATTCTTGGTCTACCAACTGGGCGTTTTCCTTCTGGCTTTCCTACAAGAAGTTTCCATACACGTCTTTCATTCCCCATATGCGCAACATGTCCTGCCCATCGCAGTCTACGAGACTTAACTGTTATTATATCTGGCTTCCTATAAAGACCATGTAGTTCATTGTTATGAAGTCTTCTCCATTCACCTGTCTGTTCATCTCTCTTTGGTCCAAAAATTTCCTAAGAACTTTATTCTCAAATACTCGTAATCTCCTTTCCTCCCTTAAAGTAAGAGTCCATGTTTCGCACCCATATAATATAACTGGTAGAATAATAGTTTTATATATTTTCAGCTTAACGTTTTTTGAAAGGAATTGGGACATCAAAAGTCTCTGCAATGCATAATAGCATGCATTTCCAGAATTGAGCCTATGTTAATTTCTTTGTGCATATCATTCCTATTTGTGATTATTGTTCCTAGGTATTTGAATTCAGCCACTTCCTCAAAATTTCCCTCATTTGTCATTAGCTGTCCATTTCCATTATATACTGAATTTCTACGTGTGACCATATATTTAGTTTTACTGATATTTACTTCCAGTCCTAATTTCTTAGTGTTACTCAATAGTGTGTGCGTGTTGGCCTTTAGTATCTCCTCGTTATCGGCCAGTAGTACTACATCATCAGCATAAACTAACAGCTTATTAATACCATTCAGTTGTAAGCCTTCCTCATTCTCTAAAGATTTAATGGCATGCTCTAGTACAAAATTAAATAGTAGAGGAGATAGTGCATCTCCTTGCTTCAACCCATTCTGGATTTCAAAAGTGTCTGAAAACTGTTTGCCTACACGCACCCTACTCTTTGAGCCATTTAGACACATTCGTATAAGTCTAACTAACTTTTAGGAATTCCGAACTCCAGCAGGATACTATATAACTTCTCCCTCTTAATTGAATCATATGCCTTTTTAAAGTCTACATATAGTTGATGTACAGTACCATTATATTCCCATTTCTTTTCTAAAATCTGTCTTATACTAAAAATCTGATCTGTTGTAGACCTCATATTTAAAGAGAAAAATTATACGCTCAGACCGGGATTTTTCTCTTTAAATATGATTTATCCATCATTGAGATGTATGAAATTAATAATAAAAACATTGTTGTAGACCTGTTTCTTCTAAATGCACATTGATGATCTCTAGAATGTCATCAATATAGGGAGTAAGTCTGCTTACTAATATATTTGTTAGAATTTTGTACGAAGTTGAAAGTAATGAGATGCCCCTGTAGTTGTTGCAATCAGTTTTATCTCCTTTCTTATAAATTGGTACGATAATTGATTCCTTCCATTCATCTGGAGGAGCTTCTTTTTCCCAAATCATACTAAGCAACCAGCGTATCTTGTCCATCAATTATTCTCCCCCTGATTTTATCAGTTCTGCTGGGATCTCATCTGAACCTGATGCTTTATACATCTTCAATTTTTCAATCGCCATTTCAACCTCTAATGCACTTGGCTCTGCGACTAGCATTTCTGCTGTCTGAAACTTATCCTCCTCAATGTCCTGTTCTATATGTACATTTAGTAGCTGATTAAAGTAACTTTTCCATCTATTTAATATACTCCTAGAATCTGCAATCATATCCCCATTTTCATTCCGAATTATGTTTGTTCTAGCCTGAAACCCTTTCTTTTCTATACTAATTCCCTGATATAATTCTCTAATGTTCCTATTTTCTGCATTCATTTCAAGATCATTAATCTTCTCTCTCAAATATTCCCTCTTTTTACTCTTTAGTAACTTGGTGGTTTCCTGTCTAACACTACCCAATTGCTCTAAATTTACCTCATTTGGCTCGTGTAACCATTTCATTTTTGCTAGCTTTCTTTTCTACAATGTCGGCACATTCCTCATCAAACCATTTCTTGTTTTGCCTCTTTTTAAACAACCAATGCTTTCTGATGCTGACAATTTAATAGTATCTCTTATAGCCTCCCATTCTTTATTTATATCAGTTTCTTCTTCGTTTGCCACATTGTCATCTGAAGATTCCAGTAATTCAAATCTATTAGCAATTTTGATTTGGTATTATTGCTGCATTTCATCATTTTTCAAGTTTTTAATTCATATTTTACAGAATCATCTTTAGCATTTGTTCCTCTCATAAGCGATAGCCGTTGTCTGATTTTCAGTCTGATCAGATGATGATCAGAATTGCAGTCTGTCCCTCTAACTGATCTAACATCAATGATGCTACTGTGCCAGCGTTTATCCACTAATACATGATCTATCTGGTTCCGAGTTTCTCCATCTGGGGACGTCCAGGTGTATTTATGAATATCCTTATGCTGAAATGTTGTGCTCTTAACAATGAGATTCTTTGATGTGGCAAATGTGACTAATCTAACCCCGTTGTCGTTACTCTCTTCATGAAGACTGAATTTGCCTATTTGATATATCTTCCCGCCCCACTTTTGCATTAAAATCTCCTAAGACAATTTTCATATGATATCGTGAAAGGCTATCAAAAAAGCATTCTAATTCTTCATAGAACTCATCCTTGATCTTGTCATCTTTATCTTCTGTGGGGACATGTACATTTACAATTATAAAATCATGTCGTTTACCCTTTAGAATTATGTATGATATCCTATCACTAACAAACTTAATATCTCGGATAGCGGATAGGATCCTCCTTCTGACTAAAAAACCCGTTCCAAATGCAGGTCTTTCTGCACCCCCATAGTATAATGCAAAGCTTCCTGATTCCTGACTACCTACTCCTGGCCATCTAATTTCCTGTAAAGCGACTATATCCAAGGCCGATTTATCTAATTCCCGCGTTAATATCTCTAGTGCCCCGCTATTGTATAAAGTCCTAACATTCCATGTTCCTAGGAACATGTCCCTGTGTTTGAGCCTTGGCATGGGTTCCCTGAAGTAGTCCCTGCCCGGAGAACCGAATGGGGGACTATTTGACCTCCAGAAAATTTTACCCCAGATGAACCCATGTCCGCATTTCTTGACGGTTGTATTTTTACGGTGAAAGATCGTCACTCTTTCGCCCAAGGTACTTTTTTCGTCTGGCTTATCACCTTCGACCAGTCCGGCAAACACTGGACATTTTTATATTAATTTCGAGTATAAGATGCACCTGAATTTTGGAAGCAATTTTTCGAAGAAAAAAGTGCGTCTTATAGTCTGTAAAATGCAGTAAGTATAAATTCCTTCTAGTAAATACAATATCTTATATATTTTGGTCACAAATTCATGGTTTTGAGAAAAAAGAAATTACAGAAATTTATTGGTGTATTACTCCATAATGATAGTGAGCATTTTTACATGGTACACAGGTAATGTGAAATGGAACAATTTTTTTCCTTTGACTATTTAACTCATGCCCCAAATGGGAGTCAATGACCAATCACGTTTCAATGATTTCTGTTTTACAACCAATCAGAGTCGTGTTTCACCAAATATTTATCAGTGTTATAATTACCATATTAAAGAAAGCTCCTCCTTACAATATTGCGTTCCTTTGGCAATAAATAGTATGATCTGGTTGCAGTGAGAAACAAAAGAAGCAGATGAAGCGTACCTATCGCTTCTCATTTGTTTTCAAACATCGCCGTTTACATTAAATATATAAATATTTTAAAATAACTATAGTTAAATAATGATTTGTGAGTAGTAAACAGCTTAATTTTATTCGTTAAATAGTCCTAACAAATGCCACTCTTGATTTCCAAATTCTCTAGATAAATTCACTCCTCACTTCTTGAGTCGTGAATTTATCGATAATTGGAAATCACTCGTGGCATTACTTATGATAATTTTTTTATTCCATGACCAGTTTTAGTACAAATTCAATAAAAAGTGAGAGAATTAAATACACTTTTTATAATATTACAAAAGGAGGTTAATTGAAAAATACTAAAGGAAGAAGTTATTCCATTTCACATCCCCTATGTACAATACTCATCATCAATTTAAAATAATACACTAATAAATTTCTGCACAATAATATTTTTTTCTTATGTTGGGCAAGTCTCGGATAGTCTAAAAAATTGGATCATGTGTTTAATGACATGAATAAATGAAAGACTGGCTTTTTTGAAGGGGAATTCTAATAAAAATATTGGGAAGAGTAAAAATTTATGAGTGGTGAAGACAAAATTAAGACAGATTTATAAGGATTTGGATATATTATTGTGGACTATTTAACTCATGCCCCAAATGGGAGTCAATGACCAATCACATTTCAATGATTTCTGTTTTACAACCAATCAGAGTCGTGTTTCACGAAATATTTATCAGTGTTATAATTACCATATATTAAACAAAGCTCCTCCTTTTTAATATTCTGAACAGGTCTGACCGTTATTTTGCAGTGACTGAGCCTATAAGAAATACGGCTACCAGATTGTATATATAGTGCATACATGTCAACATTTGTAGCAATTTATTATACCACCAAAAAAAGAAACCACTGTTTGACTTTCTTAAATGTATTTTTTCCCAGGTAATAATCCAGAAAAATATAATTGTAATATTTACATCATACGACATCAGAAATGAATTAATATACAGATTGATGTTTCATTTTTTCTCCACTAGAGAGCATTCTTACAATATTGCGTTCCTTTGGCAATAAATAGTATGATCTGGTTGCAGTGATAAACAAAAGAAGCAGTAGAAGCGTACCTATCGTTTCTCATTGTTTTCAAACATCGCCGTTTGCATTAAATATATAAATATTTTGAAATAACTACAGTTAAATAATGATTTGTGAGTAAACAGCTTAATTTTATTCGTTAAATAGTCCTAACAAATGCCACTCTTGATTTCCAAATTCTCTAGATAAATTCACGACTCACTTCGTGAGTCGTGAATTTATCGATAATTTGGAAATCACTCGTGGCATTACTTATGATAAATATTGCAGAATTGAAATGGATAGGTCATATAAATAGAATGGAGGAGAAAAGAATGGCTCATAACATTTTTTTTTACTAAACCAACCACAAGTAAATCAACAGAGAGGTAGATACAAATCCAAGTAATGGGATTGTGTCTTTAATGACATGAAGAAATGCAAGGAAAAAGAAGAATGGTAAATGTCAGTGGAGGAGGCGAAGGTCCACATGGGACAGTAGAGTTGTTCAAGGAAATGAATATTTTTCTGAGAGAACTGTACATTTGTGATCCAAAGACCAGAAGACATATTTTACTATATTTAACATAAATTCATAATTAAAATCTACACACACCATACCCTTTAATAATAAAATCCTTTAATGGCATGTAAAACAATTTTAAACACTATATAATGTTGGAAATTGTTTTTTTTTTTTTTTTGGAATTGGCCCTGATTAGTTATTACAGACTATTAATTTGTTGTTTCAAATTGACATTCTGATAAAAGAATCATAATTACCTGAAGTTCATATCTCATTTTATTTACTTGAACTTCAAGAGAATATCTCATGGAATTTTCCTCTCTAACTTTCTGCTCAAGCTCAGCTATCTGTAAGAAATACTGTTATTAAATTATAAAAATAGGTTACAACTACATTTATACAAGAAAAAACTCACAGTTTATGAGGAGACCTTATCCATTAAAAGTAGATATGAATTTTGATGTTCCCAAGGAAAAGGATTTAATAATGAGTTTCATCTGTTCAACACTTGAGGAACATACAGCTTTCAACTGCCATCTCAACAGTCAGTAATTAATAATTAAGATATTTGGTCTGTTTATTCTTACCTCTTATGGTTGTTTTTGTTGAACATATGTATTTAGGCTTCTGAGCCCCATCATCAGTGATTACAGACTGACTTTTCTCAAGTTGTCGGCCCTGATGCTTGAATCCTGCTCCTCTGCCGTTGGTCCAATGAACTTTTGATAATGGGGTTCCTTTCTCCAGGAATTAAAAAATTCATAATTCTTTCCTTGTTCTTCTGTATGTAGATTTTTTCCCATATGATGAGTTAATTTTTGTTTCCGAACTCTCTTAATAATTTTGTGTTTACATCTATTTTGTGTTTTTCTGATCAAACATGAGCAGCCACTGCAGATTTTTCTACTTCCCCTTTTTTACATTTCTTATGAGTTCTTTAGTTCTAATTGTTAAATTTATTATTTTTTACATAAGAAATATAAAAAAAGGGGGTGAAGTAGAAAAATCTGCAGTGACTGCTCACATTTGGTCAGAAAAAACACAAAATAGAAGTAAACCAAAATTATTAAAACAATCAGAAAACAAAAATGAACTCGCCATATGGAGAAAAATCTACATACAGAAGGACAAGGAAAGAATTATGAATTTTTAAATTCCTGGAGAAAGGAACCTCATTAGCAAGTTCATTGGACCACAGGCAGAGGGAGCAGGAGTCAAGCACCCGGGCCGACAATTTGAGAAAAATCAGTCTGTAATAGCTGATGATAGGGCTCAGAATCCTTGAAACATATGTTCAACAAGAACTATAAGAAGTAAGAATAAACAGACCAAATATCTTAATTATTAAAAACCTCTTAATGATATTTCCTACTGTATTTTTTAAAATAAAATCAGTATTTGACTGAGAATGAAGGAAATGACCTTCAAAACATGTCCCAGATGAGAGAGCAAAATGTAAGATGAGATATAAATAAATTATTCAATATCTTTGAATACAAACCTCCTTACTTCCTTCCTTTTTGGCTTCACTGCCCTTCAAGACTAGCCTTAACCATCCCTTTGGAATTTCTGATTTAGTTATGCTTATTTCCCTATAGATGTCATGAATGATGTGGTTAGCATGTAACCTTAATGAGACATCTAGTAGGCAACAGAGATATTAATTGGATGGTGGAGAGTCAGTTAAATTTTGGTCACAGACCTCTTTTTCAGCTTGAGATTCTTTTATAAGTCTGAAAATTTTCAGCTTGAGATTCTTTTATAAGCCTGAAATCTTCGGACTCCAGACCCATGCCTTAAACTCCCTCCCGGAAAACTTGTTCCTTGGATTTTTCAATCATAAATTTAATGGACCCAGGTGGGTTTGAACTCATAACCCTCGGGACTAGAAGCAAGGAACATAACCACTGGACCACTAGGGTCAACAAATATACATCTCACTTCCATGTTAAATATTCTCACCTGGACAATGATTTTCGAAACATGTCCAGGTAAGAACATTTAATAAGAAGTGAGGTACATATTTCTGATTTACTCTCTTGATAATATTATCTCATAGTGCCACTTCTTATCAATTATGTATTTGTTAAAATTTTTCTTACCTGTCTTTGAAATTCAGCCATATTGTGATCAAAATGTGAAGGACTTTGTAAAGCTGGTATCAATGTATTATTATTATTGGTATTATTCTGTTTTACTGCCAAATTTGAATCTGTTTTTCCTGGTTTTCTATTTTCACTTAGTTTGTTCTTCAATATTTGCACATCAGACTTTAATTTCTTGACGTTTTGCTGATACTTTCTGCATCTTTCTTTTTCTAACTGTAGTTCTCTCTGTAATTCAAGACTTTGTGCAGATGGGATTGTATTTGTTGCAGCATCTCTGTTTGGACGAAAACTTAATCTATTTGGAGGTTCTTGACCCAGGTCACTATTTCCATTATCTAATGACAGACCATGCATTGATGGCCTCTGTTGTTTCAAATCGGAATACAAGTCTGAACTTGAGCTGTGACTATCCATGTATGACATCTGATTTTTCAAACTTGTTGTAGACGTATGGACACCAGATACCTGCATTGACATACTTTCTAATTCCTCATCTTTGCTTCCAATATCTGGAGCAGAATATTTTCTATGTTGTGATTTTGAAAATCCTACGCTAAGTAAATCTTTGTCCCTTCTTTTGCTATTTGTTGGAATTTGATTTCTACATTCTGGGAACTTATATTGCTGATGTTGAATTATTCCATTTTCATGTCTGTTATCATTTATAACAACTGCTGGGCACTGTTCTTGAACCTGATAGTTGGTGTACAGTAACTTTGAGAATTCCTTGCAACATCAACATTTTCATTTGATTTTATATGAGAACCAACTGTTAGAAGAAGTGATATAGAATCTATATTCTTGTTCACAACTGTTTTTTCACTTAAATTACAATCTTTTGAAGCGGTCCCATTTAAATGAAGTCCTTCACAATTCAAATCAACTTCATCTTTCTCCTCTTTTTCAGATAACATTTTTTTTAATTGTAACTGTAATTCAGTGTTTTCTTTTCTTAAATGATCTAACAGATTACAAAGTTCCGCTACCTTTGGAGGTTGATTTTCTCTAGAAGTATCATTTCTAGTTCTAGCTATTTCCTGTTCCTGGTTCCTTAGTTGTTGTCGAACATCTTCCAACTCCTTTTTCAAAACAGAATTTTCATGTACACTTACATTTCTTGTTTCTTGTAATAAAAGACTAGAAGCTTCTCTCGATTCTCGCAATAGTAATACAGATTTTTCTAATTCACCCTGTTTTGTTTCATATTTTCTAGATAATTGCTTTAATTGAGACTGAAGCGAAGCATTTCCATTGAGATGTGTACAAGTTCCATATCTGGTTCTGTCATAGTTTGTATGTTATGTTTTCATTTCCAACATTCGTTTGCAACTTGGTTAACTCATGTCTAAGAGCATTTAGTTGTGCTTCTAACTCCGCTTTATCTAAAATCAAATTTTCAACTGTTTCCTTATCCCTGACTTTAGCTTGCTCATTTAAACACTCTTGTAATCTTTTGTTTTCATGAAGAACAGCACTTCTCTGTTCTTCCATTTTCTCAAGTTGTTCTTGAGCATATTCAAGTTGAAACTGTGTAAATCTGCTTCTGTAATCTGATTTCTCTCTTTTGCTTGTACTAGATACATCTTTTTGGTTATCTCTGAGTTGTAAAACATTTTCAACAATGTATTCTCTTTCTTCATCTTCCTCTTCATCTTCTTCAAACAAAGGATCAAATTCACCTTCACCCATGTCTTCCAGTTTCTGCTGTCTAATTTATTTTGAAGAATGCTTATATGTTTCTTTAATCTAGCATTTTCTTCTTTGTATTTTGCTGCTTCTTCCCAGATATCATCATCAGTCATTACAATTTTATTCTGCAAACTTGCTTTGTAATTCACATGTTCTTCTAACATCCGTAACCGATCCTTTAATTTCTCATTTTCACTCTTTATTTTATTTAAGATTTCATGATATTCTTCTGGTGGCTCCCAAATTAAAGGTTCAGTTAGTGTTTGTTGTTCACATAGCTCTTTGTCACTTTTACAATTTTCAAGAGCTGCTAGTTTATTTTTTAATTCAATATTTTGTAAATACAGTTCCTCTGTCATCAAGTCTTTGTCTGTTATTGTTTCCTTATCTACGAAGTCTTCCTTCTCTTTTATTTGTTCTACCAATAAATCTAATTGTTTTTGTAACTGCATATTTTCATTCTTAAGTTCATCAAATAATTCTCGAGCATAATAGGGACTTTGTTCTTGTTTCTCCATGTCATCAAGTTCTTCGAGAATATCAGGTGACTGTCCAAACTCAGCTTCATCATCATCATCTTCAATTTCTTCCTCTTTGTTTTCTGAATTATTTTCGTGTTCTGGTGACGTGGCTACAATTAAATCATCAGTACATGTAATCTTACTCTTTGATATTGTCTCCTTACATAAAGACTCTATACGTTCATCAATACCTTTTGGGGTAGATGTTAAACTTTCTTTTTCTCCAACTTTCTCTAATTCTTTAATGTGTTCAACAAGCAAGTTTAACTGTTCTTGCAGTTTGGTATTTTCAGCTTTAAGCTGTTTCCATAATTCTCTAGATTCCTCTGGACTATGATTTAGAATCTGTGTCAACTGATCTCTTAACAGCATGTTTTCTTTCAGAAGATTCTCTTCTAATTTTGAAGCTTCGCCTGAACCTAATTCAGAAGAAGGTTTCATCAATTCAGATTTCTTTCTGAGCTCCTCGTGTCTGTGCTCTAACTGAACTTTAAGTTGCTGATATTGAACTTTAAGATCGACATTTAATTGTGTCAGCTCTTCTACAAGTTTGAGAGCCCTAGCTGCAGTCCCAGTGTCACTGAATACCAACTGTTTAGCAGGTGAATACTTGAATTTTCTAATAGTTTCTCAGTTATAATCTCTAATTTGTCATTATGTTTCAACAAGAAGATTCAATTCTAGAGTATTCAGCATTCAACAGCTGAACAGCATTTACAACATCTTCCTGCAACAATATTTATAAAATGAGAATATAATTCAGTCAATTTGTACTTTCTGGATTTAAATAAAAATATGTATGCATCATCGCTAGATAGTGAAAACTTCATAACTCCACAAATTTGAAACAACATATGTAAGTGCACTAAATTGTGCCCAGTGTAAAACAAATTGGAGCGTAATCTATATAAAATAACTCCTTTCTACAATGAAATTTCTTGTAATGAAATTTTGATGTTATATTTTAAATTAATATTTTCCAGAATTGGATATAGTTATATTTTAGAAAGGAAAATTATGTTTGAACCGGGAGTTGAACTCCGGATCTCTGATAGCCATGGCTTCAGATGAAATGAGAATTAATTGTATAAGTGGAAAGAAATTTGACGTTCCTATCAGAATGGACGTATGGAGTCAGAGAACCGGGTTCAAACGTAATTTTTCTTTCTAAAAAAAAATAAATTTTGTTTCTTCAATTCTTGAGTAATTTCTGTAATATCTTTATTTCTCCTGCAAAATTGTGGAAATGAATTTACGAGATTTCCATGCCCAGCGACTATATAAATGTAAATATAAATAAATAAATAAATATATATAATTATTATTTTGAAAAGAAAAATTGACACCTGAATTGGGATTTGAATTTGAGACCTCTAACATTATACATTAGCATGCTACCAACTGCACTATTCAGGCATCCTACGCAAATGCTAATTTCTCTTATTCATATACTATTCTCTTTTAACGTCAATTATATATACAAAAACACATAAACATACCTGTATTTTAGAATGCCATATGGCATAATCTTTTTCTTTTGCTTCTTCAATATTTGGATAATTTCTCGTACTTCATGTTTTTAAATTTCCTATGTCAATACCGGTTTCATTGTTAATTTGGGTTTCTTGATCAATAGTTTTTTTACTTGATGTTAACAATTTTAATTTATCCATCCATGTTTCATACCTGAAAAAAATTGTATTTTAAACAAATAGAATATTTGTTTTACACTCTCATAAACATAAAGTGTCATTAATAAATGGAGGAAGAGAGAAGAGAAATGTAATATTGGGTATAGATGGTTTATCAACTACAGCTGATTATCCAGCATTGCTTGAATATTTATTTACCCCAATTTTCTTTCTCCAATTAGCTATCAACTGTGAAAACTATGGATTTGACAATCTTGGTATTTTGGACATCTTATTTTTCATCCCTTCTCAATCCCAAAGAATGTTGGGAGTAAAATTGGCTTAAATGTCAACAGGGCAGTCACCAACCAGCTTAGAAACTTCAAAATCTATGGATTCTATAAATATTCATTCTTTTATATTATTTTTACATGTCACCCTTCCTAGGGAGCTAGGAGTCTCTTATCTTCACAGTATATTTTCCAGATTTAAGTCATACTGTATTTTTCTGAATGTAATATGATCTTTTTTTCCGAAATCTGAAATCAGATGCTGGCTCGGAAATGATTGTAGAATGGACCAATAAAATGCTTATATGTAAATTAATGAATCATTTTACATCTTACCTCATATTTCATGTTTCTTTAAACATGATAACTAGTTTTCAAGAGAACCATCTCTCTCATTTTCAACCGACATTATGACTACTGGCTTTTTGTTGGAATCTCCATCAATAACGTTGCCATCTTGTTGTCGGTTGAAAATGGGAGAGAAGGTTCTCTTTGAAACTAGTTCCTGTGTTTAAAGATACATGAAATATGAGGTAAGATGTAAAAATGACTAATTACATTATAAATTAAGAACCTCATAATATATTCCCATATTTAACTATGAACAATAAAATGCTGTTGAAATTGAATATAACATTATAACAATAGGAAAGCCAGAAAAATTAACTCTGGCAAAAAGAATCTAGATTTTAGGCCCATTTACATGTATGCTCCTGAACCGAAAGTGCGATTTTCGGTTCATAATATCAGTGCTGTTATCCTCCTTGAACTGAAAGATTCGTGAACTATGCCAATATCCCTTCTCTATGCATCTACCCCCACTCTCCTTTCTATTTCTCCTATGGCGCTGTTTGTACTGCGCATCTCCCCTTCTACCTCGGAACGCTCAAATACGATATGCACATTCAGAACATTATCATTCGATCGGAACATTTGGTTGGAACTACGTTGTCTGGAGCACGCGAGTGGCGTGTTTTAAGTTTTTGGTCCGGAGGACCAGGGAAAGCCACCCTGGCTTGGACTGAAAGTATGTGTGAATTTGTTTGAGTGAGTTATGATATTTTTTGATGTTAATAATTATTAATTTGTTTTCTTTTAAATTCAAGAATGATCAATACTGTTATTTGATTATATTTTTCTAATACTTCAGACGTACCATTATATTAAACATCATTTTTTATATACATCATGTTTCATGTTCAAATTATTTATGTGTATACTACTGTTGGGCATATTCCCGTACACAAGCTTACTTATTTAGGAGATCATACAAACTTCCTTTTTCCGTCTAGCTTTCATGGTTAATAATAATAATGATACACCCAGTTTAGCTAAGTATCATAGATTACTCAAGTGTTTTAGGATCAATTGTTGATTGATGTTTAAGTGTTTGGAAAAGAAAGATGAATCAATCTTTGCTTCTTACGGGCCCGGGCAAAGGCTTTTGAATAATAACCCTGTTGTGTATGAACTCAAGGCTAATATATACAAGGGAAACAAAAGAAGATACACAGCGGCGCAATAAATGGTTTACTATCGCGACTTTAATATAATAATGGTAACAAACGGCACTAATGGTAGTAGAACGCGGGTAAAAGAATTATAAGGTGCCACACTCCAATCTGCCGCTTCTGGCATGTCGCTCCTGAATGCCATTCCAGAGCAGCAGTCCAGGAGCATGAAGTTGGAGTGCAGTAGACAAAAAGGATAACACTCCTGTCCTATGCTCCGGTAGTATGGTGATAGGAGTGGACAGGCCAAAATGGCCTGTGTAAATGCAATTTGCAGTGGTGCATGGAGTTTCTGGCTAAGCAAATCTGCATGGAATCTAATACAATTAGATACAAACTGACTTCACCATTGGATAGAGTCTCTCCCGAATATAACAAAACAATATAAAACTGAATTTGTAAAAATACAGTATTCTTACTATGATTTGAAAAGTATCTCCTATAAAGTAGCCTATGTGCTAATATAGAACAAAGACTGTCTATCCACCAAGTTTCATCCAAATCTGAAGCCATTAAAGCTTGACTGAATAAAAAACATCCAAACACCTAACTTTCACATTTACAATATTACTGTAGGTAACAGAAAGGAATGACAATTATATTTCATGTGACAAGAAAATATTGTTCTTTTAGAAAACTAATGGTTTCCATGTCCAATTTACAGTGCCTATTTATCTCAAAGACCGATAATTTTGCCTCTTCCTGTTTGTAATGAGAGACATCTCCACAAATTAATTTCTTTGACATGGATATCGATTCAACAATGTACAATCAATATAGTACAGCAAAAAATGCCAAAAGAAAACAACTTAAAAAATTCTGTTGCTCTAAAAATTTTATTAAGTGTTGTATAACGAATCTGCATTATTGTTAATAGTTATTTCTCATACAATCATGTGTTATTGCTGTTTATAACTATACAGCTGGCTTAGAAATCACCTGGAACTAAAACATAATTATAGAGGAAAAGTAAGCTAAATCAAGCTAATGGGTTCATACCCCATTTATAGAGGAAGAACCTCTCTTCTCTAATTTCTAAGATCAGAATATATAACCTCACATTTGGTAATATTAAACATTATAATTATTTTTAGCTTCTGATGTATTATTTGCTAAATAGTCACTCCAAATCCAAGGGAGGTCGAGTTTTTCATTAGAAAAAATCACAACCTCTTGTTAGATTACTGTTGATAATTACATGTATTTTATGAACCAAGCTACTGGAAGGTTAAAATAAATATTTCATATATTTATTTAATAAATTAAACTATCAAAGTTTTATATGATCTCCATAAATATTAATTTTATTTAACATTCATAACAGCTGTTTCGATACGCTGTATCATGATGTTTTTAAGCCAAAAGTCCTGGGTTCAAACCCCAGTCTGAGTGTATAACTTTTTAAGTTACGAAGTAGGAAATAACACTATGAGGTTTATTTTAATTAATTTTGAGTTGTTTTTTGACTCACCTCATATTTCTTAACTTCCATGCAAACCCAGGGTTTCCTCACTGCATTTGGGACATTCTCAATGCACCATGATAACAAGAAGTGAGTCAAATTAATTAATGTATAATTTTCTCTTCAAGTACACAATATCTTTTTCAGATAAATATCATAAATACAAATAAATTGTCTATTTATGACATTGGTCTGAAGAAGATATAGTGTATGGTTGTTGGTTGGTATCTAATGTCGAGCACTTGAGAATAAAATCATTCACTCTCTTGCACTCCAAGGCTGATCTCTTCTACAAAAGCTGGACAATGGAGGAGTGGTTTCGTTCCATATCTTCATTTAAATTGCAAGAAGAATATTTTGGTTAATTTGGTATACCAAATCTGTGTAGGTGTTTATTTAGATAGTCGTGTCCTGTTAGTAGTCTGAATATTGCCACTACGGATTTTCTTTGTAATGTAGTAATGTTGTTAAGTTTGTAAATTTTCCAGATGTTTTGACGGTGTGTTCTTCTCTAAGTTTATTG
>JASPKZ010000088.1:0-101746 GCA_030220185.1 Diploptera punctata
GGATGTGGATGACCTGATACTCGAAACAGGGAAAATAAAAAATATGAATTTTTTAAATATCCTGGGTCAATAATTACAAGTTCAGGTACCTGTGAGAGAGATGTACAGACTAAAATTGCAGTGGCAAAAAATGCAACTAAGACATTTCAACACCTCTCCTATCCAAATCTCATCCTGAACCTGCTCGTGGTGCAACCTGCTGTTATAAATGAGGCTCTGAGGACCGAGTACGGGCGGTATAACCACATCACCTTAATCTAGAGGAAATGCTACATTAGTGGGAACCCCACAATAATACCCCTCTGGGCCAGCAACCCACTGGACGAAAAAAATTACATTTGCTTTCCAGTCTCAAACCAAGCCTCGGATGCTGATATATCAAAGAAAATCACACATTTTACAAAAACAACGGGGATAATTAAGAATATAATGAAACCATCTTTAGTACAGAAGAACATAAGATTACGACTTTATAAGGTTCTCGCAAGACCAGTATTAAGATATGGTAGTGAAGCATGGACAATACGAAGAAGAGATGAAAGCCGAATAACAGCAAATGAAATGCGATTTATGCGCCATACAGCAGGCTACACAAAGTGGGACCATAAAAGAAATGAGGAAATATTTATGGAACAGTTGGATAAAGAACCCATTCTTCACCATATACAAAACTACCTGAACAACTGGAAAGCCCATCTTCAACGAATGCCGTCTCATAGAATTCCAAATGCCATACTTTGCTACTGTCCCCAAGGCAAAAGATCGCTGGGACGTCCAAAAAAGCGCTGGATGGAAAATCCTCTTTGAGACCGAAACAGGCCAGACGGCCTAATACTTGCATGGATGCTGATGATGATATACAGATTTTCAATGCTTACATATCTTTCTGTGCCAAAATTTTATTTTCCTTTTCCACTTATCCCTATCCATCCACTCCATGTCCTCGAGTACTCTTGTTCTCTTTCCAGTTCTTATTTTCTGTATCCATAAGTTTCGAGGTCTTCCTTTTTTCTTCTTCCAGGTGGACATCATTCCAATGATATTCTGGTAATTTTTCTTCTTGCATTCGTCGTATTACATATTTAATATTAATTTTTTTCTTGTATGGAATTATTTGTTATTTCTATTCAGTTGTGAACATGTTGCTTCTCTCCTCAAGAAATCCATTTCCTTCGATATAAGTTTTTATTAAATTATCATGATTCTGCTCCATGTGTGATAGTACTTCTCACTATTGAATTATACATATTGTGAATATTTGTAATTTATTTTTCTTGATTACAGTCTATTCCATAGGACGCCATTTAATATTGATGTTATTACTCTAAAATTAATAATGATAATAATAATAATAATATATAATAATAATAATAATAATAAAATAAATAAAAATAATATATTATTATTATAATTATTATTATTATAATTATTATTATTATTATTATTATTATTATTATTATTATTATTATTATTATTATTATATTTGGCTATTATTATTCTACCGTAATTGCCTTAATGATTACACTGAGCAACAAAAAATAAACTTGTTTTTTTTTGTCTCAGAAAGAAAAATATGTGATTCTGATAGTATTTTTCTCCTAAATTCAAATACGATATCGGTTTTTCTCCATCACGCAAGGTTTCCGCATTTATAATTTCAAACATTTTAATATTTTCTACATTCGTAACTACACAATATTCGAACATTCGGACTCACCTAGAAGGTAAGAAATGACGATTTTCTGCTATATTTGGCCTGTGGAGCATCCCTCTTGATGGTCCAACAATAATCGGCCAGCATATTAGGATTCCATTTGCCTTGATATCTTTTTTTCCATAGCTAAAATCTCCTGATGAAAGTGTTCCCCGTGCTCATTGCTCACTGTGCAAAGATAATAAATCGACGAAAAAACGTTTATTAAAAAAATAATATTTAAATCCAATAATTGAAATTGAAATAAAAAAAAAACTGTGGGTAATGGAGAAATTCCAAATACATAATTGAAAACACGATAAAAAAACTGCATTAAGTACAACTATTGGTACTCATGAGACAAAAATCATGTTGGCCAGTACTTACTTACTTACTCACTGGCACTATTGAACCCGTAGGTTCATGGCCGCGCGGACATAAGCACTCCATACATCCCTATCCTGAGCTAATGCTTTCCAATCATTCCCTGTATAATCTACTTCCCTCAAATCATAGTTAATGTTAATCTCCCACCTCATTCTTGGTATACCAACTGGGCATTTTCCCTCTGGCTTTCCTAAAAGAAGCTTCCATGCAAGTCTTTCATTCCCCATACGTGCAACATGTCCTGCCCATCGCAGTCTACGAGACTTAACTGTTCTTATTATATCTGGCTTCCTATAAAGACCATGTAGTTCATTGTTATGTAGTATTCTCCATTCGCCTGTCTGTTCATCTCTCTTTGGTCCAAAAATTTTTCCTAAGTACTTTATTCTCAAATACCCGCAATCTCCTCTCTTCCCTTAAAGAAAGAGTCCATGTTTCGCACGCATATAATATAACTGGCAGAATAATAGTTTTATATATTTTCAGTTTAACGTTTTTTGAAAGGAGTTGGGACATCAGAAGTCTCTGCAATGCATAATAGCATGCATTTCAGAATTGAGCCTATGTTTAATTTCTTTGTGCATCTCATTCCTATTTGTGATTATTGTTCCTAGGTATTTGAATTCAGCCACTTCGTCAACATTTCCCTCATTTGTCATTAGCCGTCCATTTCCATTACATAATGAATTTCTACGTGTGGCCATATATTTAGTTTTATTGATATTTACTTCCAGTCCTAATTTCTTAGTGTTACTCAATAGTGTGTGCGTGTTGTCCTTTAGTATCTCCGACCAGTGTTATGAAAAATTCCGAACAAAATAAAATAAAGAATTTAAGGCTAGATTTACAAAACGTAGGGTGTATCTCGGATCTTCTCGTGGTTTTGTGGAAGATCAGCATGCTAACATGTTGATATGGAAGCGCAGAACTTGTTATAAATTATTTAATAATGCAGATGCGATGATGCACCGAAGAGGCGTGATGCCAGGAAAAGTATAAAAATGTTTGATGCTAGCGACTAAGTTGTCAAACAAGGGGTTTGTTAAGTCAACATTTCCATCGTCATGGTTATAGTAACAAAGACATGTTCTGTTGCGCCATCCCCAGATATCCCGTTTGCATATATTCATGAAACAGGATGCTCTTCCCTTCTCTACTCCGATGCAATCAGGCTTAGCTTTTAAAACAGCTTACTGAGATGTCTAAAAATGACCCTTTTATGTAGGAAAAGTGACCACAAAGGTCCACTGAGATGATTTACTTCTTCCTTCAATTTTCTTAGCTCTCTTTTCTTCAAATTCTTTTTTTGTCGTTCAAGAAAAATAATGCTGACGTTTTAAGATTTCCAGCGCACAAAGGAATTCTTTTTATACGATGATTGGAAAGTTTAATAGGATTAGGCCTTTTGATATCAAGTTAGGAGACCTATTATGCTTTTTTACGATCTAATCATTTTATGAAAATAATATAAAAAGGCTTGTAAGGAAATTCTTAAACATTTGAAAACAAATGAACTCTCAGAATGAAGAGGAAGACTAGAGAAAATAAATGTAAAGAAAAATCTTAAAGATACAAGATAAGGTGATAATAATAATAATAATAATAATAATAATAATAATAATAATAATAATAATAATAATAATAATAATAATAATAATAATAATAATAATAATAATTTTTTTAAGCCCATGTTTCCCTTAACAGAGATTTAGGCGCTCTCCCCCTATAGGGAAGAATTTGAACCATACTAATTTAGTTACACTTGTTTTCGTATAGATGTCCTTTTTGAGTGGTCCGTGGTCAGCGTTCCGCCTCATACTGACATCTAGGAAACCAAGGTAGTACTAGGACGGGAAAATTCGGTAAATTTTGCTTAGAGGCCTTTCATTCAGGCTTAAGGATCTTTTACGAGCCTGAATATCTTCAGACTCGGGACTCACGGCTTAAAGTCCCTCCCGGAGGACTTGTTCCTTGGATTTTTCCTTCCTAAAAATTCCATCGACCCCGGCTGTGTTTGAACCCGCGACCCTCGCGACCAGAGGCAAGGTGCATAACCACTAGTCCACCGCGGCCGACACACTAATAATAATAATAATAATAATAATAATAATAATAATAATAATAATAATAATAATAATAATAAAGCTTTATTTTAACTGTCAGAGTTAGGGCCATAAGACCTTCTCTTCCACTCAACCAGCGAATAGAAGAATTATACAAAAATTACATACGTATTACAATTTTAAGATATTACTAAAATACAGACTAAACAAAATACAATGATGGGTGTGATCTAATACTAGGCAATACTAATAAAAACATAGAATATAATAAAATTAGAATGATATAAAATAAAATAGGATTATGCTTCAGGCTGTAGGAGACCCTTCGGGTGGTAGGATGTTAAGATTCCCACTTTTCTAGACAATTGGCAAATTATGCCAGCCGGGTTGCCAGCCCTGCGCGATGACCGCATTTACCCCCAGAACAAGCATCTGGTACTCATTTCCGTAGGAGGCTGAGTCGACCTCAGACCATGGTGCAGCCAAAATGTTCGGGTAAGTTTAAAACTTCTGACCCCACCGCGATTCGAACCATCAACCTTCCAGCTTGTAGCGTATTGCTTAAAGGTAGAAACATATGAAAAGTAAGAAGGGTGAGAATGTTTGAAATGGAACGTGTTGAGTTAGCCGTACACCGGATTTCCATAAAAGCTGATGCTCCTGGGATTAGAGTTCCCTTCTATAGCAGGACAACCACACTTCCTATATTGGTTAATACAATTGAATGTTGCCCCATTAACTCTAATTGTGTTCATTCTATTGATGACAGTTTACTGTTAGATTTAATTCCTTCTATATTCTTACACCCCCTTTTCAATTTTACTTTAGAAAATAATAATTTACACTTTATAAAATCATTGCTCGTGTAGCTATTAAGAGTACATGTGTTTACTTCTTGCCTAAACTAAACTGATAATAGAATTTACACAATCCCACAACAAAATATTAGTAGTCCTTGCTTTGTTAACGAATTCATAAGGAATGTAGTAGCATTAAAAATGTACCATGAATATATTGAAAAACAAATCCTTTGAAAAACAAATCCCGAAATCTTCATTAATCCTACTTACTAGACGCCGAAAATGAGCATGACCACGACAATATATATATATATATTATATATATATATATCTAGAATTAGATTAGTTTTTTTAAGTATTTATTTTATTATGAATGAATTTATTTATTTTATCGAATGGGAGGTGTGTACTATTAATACAAGTAGTATTGTAATAACCTTTTTATTTGACTGAATATCATTGATATTTATGGGATTTGTATTTTTTATTTCTTCTTTAGTCATTCTTTATATATACACACACGAGATATGTGTATATGTTAATGATCTAGAGACTGCAATTTTTCCGGATTTAAGTTCTGCATCCATCCATCCATCCATCCATAGTAATTCTACCCGAGGGCAGGTCTTTCACTGCAATCATAGCAGCTTTACTAGGGAATTATAGGTGTGGTAGCTTCCCGTTGCTTTCCACACCAGTGAAGGATGATGATAATGAAGAGGATGATGATGATGGCCGGATGATTTTCGGGGACCGTTGGGCCCTAACCTTCCTGACATTTATCTCACAGGTGAGGAAAAACCCTCATGATTTTAGTTCTGTGAAGTTGGGCACCACTTCCGCCAGTTTTACCGATTTAGACACGCCTTCTTCGGCAATCTGCCGTTATGGATTTCATACTTAGGGTCAGTTATCTCTCTTTGCGAGACTGGCTTAATGCCGGACAAGGCCACCTTTCGTATATTGGGAAGATATGTAAGGTCGCGGGTTCAAGTCCCGGTGGGGTCAGGATTTTTAAACTGACCCAAACTTTCTGGCGGCACTATGGCCCTGGGGTCGACTCAGCCTCTAATGGAAATGAGTACCAGACGCTTGTTCGTGGGGGTAAAGGCGGCTGTCACGCAGGGCTGACTACCCGGCTGACATCAAGTGCCGATTGTCTAGAAAAAAGTGGGAGCCTTAACCTCCTACTGCCCCAAGGGCCTCCTGAGGCCTGTCGTGGGATCACTTTACTTTATGTACCGGAGCATTTCTTACGTTTGCCAAGTTTAGATCAGCTGTTTTTTTAGTAAGAGCAAGACCACCTCGTGCAGGTGTGGTTCTTCATCACGGACAGGCGGTCTTGATTTTAGCCACATCGATACATCAATGATCTTGCGTGACGTCTCAGCTCAACCCTAGGCTAGACGAGAACCATTGTTGAGTCAACCCCTAACAAAATTAATTAAACTTTCCATTAACTTTCACTTCAGGATTAAGTTTTGTTCTCAAGAAAATAAACAGGAACCATTTTATTGTATTATTTTAAAAATATGAAATCATATTTTATTGCGGTTAATGATTAAATTTTAAAATAATTAAATATTTGTCCCACGTGTCCCTTGAAGGGGCAAAAAGGCCTCCTACCAGGATAGTTCTTACTTCTTTTACGCAGTGACCTATTCCGCATTAGGGTTATGCAAAGTGTTCGTATTTGCGGTATATATGTATTTTATCGTCTTTCATTCATTACTAAATTATCGTATTTTACTCTCTAGTATTGTCACACTTTCAAAACGTCTTTGTCTTTTTTTACTCACTAATATATTGACATTTGATTGCGTCATCACACACTCTGAAGTTGATTTGCAATGACTTTCCTTATCTGTATATTTCTTGCCATGCTCGACCACTGCAGACCACCTGGCATTTGTGTTGAGTAGAACTCTTTGTCTTGGTATGCTCTGTGTCGATTTCCTATCCGCGGTTCCCACTAAGGGATCTTGCCTTGTATTTAATACGTCAAACTGTCTAACTGTATCCTAGCGAAGTGAACTCCCCATTTCCACCTCTGTCTGATACATTCGATTGCATAAAATATTCAAATATGAAAAGGAAAACCTTGTTGACTCCTCTCTCATTTGTATATATAAACACCATGGTGCGACAGACCTAAAACGTCCTTGACATATCCATACGTGTTAATTGTACAGGTGGACGAGCTAGCCAGTTTTGAGGTGTCATGTAGTCAGCATGTCGGGTACCCCAGTCGTTATAGCTGGTTTTATCAACGTGCAGCCGCTCTTTATCGTAGCTACCTAAATTTATCATGATGCTGGGTGGGCACTAGTCTCATACTGGTCGAATATATATATATATATATATATATATATATATAATATATATATATATATATATATCCATAGTAAATCTGTCCGAGGGCAGGTCTTTCACTGCAATCATAGCATTTCCATGCTATGTTTTGCAGCTTTACTGGGAATTACAGGTTTGGTAGCTTCCCGTTGCTTTCCACACCGGTGGATGATAATGATAAGGATGATGATGATGGCCGGATGATTTTCGGGAACAGTTGGGCCCTAAGCTTCCTGACATTTGTCTTACAAGTGAGGAAAAACCCCGAAAAAATCTCACCCAGGAGCTTGTCCCGACCGGGAATTGAACCTGAGCCCGCTGCGTGATAAGACAGCACGCTACAACGAGACCACAGCGGTGGAATATATATACTCTCGGAAAATATTATATATATATATAGTCCACCGCTGTGGTCTCGAGGTAGCGTGCTGCCTTGTCACGCAGCGGGCCCGGGTTCAATCTCCGGTCGGGGCAGTTTTTCTGGGTGAGGTTTTTATCGGGGCTTTTCCTCACCTGTAAGACAAATGTCAGGAAAACTTTAAGGCCCAAACGGTCCCCGAAATCATATGGCCGTCATCATCATCCTTAACATTATCATCATCACCATCATCATCATCATCATCATCCTTCACCGGTGTGGAAAGCAACGGGAAGCTACCACACCTACAATTCCCTAGTAAAGCTGCAAGCATAGCATGAAAATGCTATGATTACAGTGAAGGACCTGCCTTCGTGCAGAATTACTATGGATATATATATATATATATATATATATATATATATATATGCAAAGTTTCAGAATAAGTATTACAGACTTCTAGGGGTTGTAGAGGGAACTTAGTAGATAATGTTTTGATAAGGAACCCATGTCCGGAAACGTTACAATTTCGATGTAAATAAATTTTAATATCGAAACACAATGGGCTGGATATCGTGTGTCTTTTGTTTCAGAATAAATATTAGAGACTTATAGGGGTTGTACTAACCTGTCGAGTCGGAGGAAGATCTTGCACGACTTGTGGCGGTAGCAGAAATTAAGTACGCACCAGGTCTTGTGGGGCGTGTGTATGAGAAACATAAGTCGCGGGTACACTTTGTGCAACGGACAACAAGGTCGCCACGTGGAACCATACTTGTATTACAACCCCTAAAGTCTGTAATACTTATTCTTAAACACAAGATATCAGTCCATTGTGTTTTGATCTTCAAACCTATTTTACATCAAAATGGCACTTTTCCGGATATGGGTTCGTTGTCAAAACTTTATCTACTAAGTCCCCTCTACAACCCCTAGAAGTCTGTAATAATTATTCTGAAACACTCTTTATAATATTTGCATGCATATAGGCCTAATGTTTTTCGGGAGTGTTACTAATAAAACAATTTTAATAATTAAAAAAAAGAGAAGTGGTAAATGATGATCCAGTAGACTCTAAGAGCATTAATAATAGATTCAGGATTAAAAAAATATATTTTTTTTTTGTCTAATGCCACGAGGTTGTCTTTTATGACATTTCTGGCTTCCTCCCCTGGCATTGGCAGAATTGTAATCCATTTCTTAGGTTGGGGAACCTTGAAGACGGAGTTTACCCCGATTATATGATGGGTGATAAATTATAATGAAACGCCAGGAGAGTTATTAACCTAAACTTAACCTAAATACCAGACCATGGGCAACCACAGAAATAATTCCCTTTAAGAAAAAACAGGCAACTCTTGCCTAAACCAGGAAGTGAAAAGAAGAAAAAAATCCTATGTTTTTATCGGGAATCGAACCCGGGACAAAATATTTTTATGTAGGCCTATATCAGACATTTTATAGTTTATTAGCCTATTATATTTTATTTTAAATTTAATAACTTTAATGAATTATCAAAATTTCATGCCATATAATATTTTAGCATTTATAACACACACAAGATAATCACAAATAACCAGAGCTTGATTCAATACGGATTTTCTGTATGTAGACAGATTTGCGTGTAGAAGACAGGGTATAAAATCGGGGGCCTCTTCTTGTTCTGTAGCAAGAAACGCTGATCATAAGACCGTGAGACCTGTCATGATTATTATAAGTTAGATTTGTTTTAATAAACTAGTAAATAATGTAGCTTTGTTTGTACTTAAGCGTATCAAAGACTGGGTACATATCGAGTAAGAATCTCGTTTAAAACGAATCCTGACCATGACTTTACTTCTCTGCCTTTCACTTTTCTCGCAGCAGTTGCTGTCGGGTATTACATCAACAACATGTAACTTAAAACATAGCGTAGGTTTGATTTCTAGCTGACTGGGTCGCCTGAATACAAAGTGCTACTTTTATGTAACTTAAAACTGGTCACAGGAGTAAACGACAGTGTGACGTAATATAGAATCTTCTGTGTACCTTCATTAATAACTAATTTTGGCGATTCGAGAACGGAATACCTCGTCTGTTAGTTTTAGGTTATTATGTATCTGGGAGTAAAAGTAGATAAAAAGGATAAACAAGAAGTGATATTAAGAACAGAATAAATAAAGGTAGAGCAATAACAGCAATGATGAATGGAGTCTTATGGAACAGACATATAACCAGAAAAAATAAGTTACAAATATATAATTCAATAGTGAGAAGTACTGTCACATATGGAGCTGAAGTTTGGAAATTCAACAAAAACTTAGAACAAAAACTTATGTCGATGAAAATGGATTTCTTGAGGAGAGCAGCAAGATGTTCAGAATTAGAAAAAATAAGAAATACTGTCATACGAGAAAAAAATGAATAATAGATATTCAATAGTAGATTATATCTAATATATAAAAATGTTTGTTTGTTGGTTTGTTTGTTCGTATTTTATGCGCGGCCATACCGTTGATCCGATTGTGATGGAGCTTTTTGCAAAATGTTCAGGAGATTCCCGCGATGAACATAGGCTATAAGAGAGTTGTGATACTCAACTCCTACATCCTTAAAAATCGTCCTTTGTAGTGGAAAACGTGAAAAAAATCTTTGGACGCTTAAATCGCTTACGCTGCCTAAACCATAACAAGTACACAACATTAAAGTACACAGAATTGAATATCTCTAAAAACTCTACCAAAAAGTCCGCGACAGCATATGTTTATCTCTTACGGATAACTCACAATAACAATTTTTGCCTTTCATTGATGCCAAGAAGATCGGGACAAGTACGTAGATTCCTGTGCAAGCATAGCTGATATGGCGGGTATTCTTTTATGGATAACTCACAATAAGGAATTTTGTGTTTTAGCTCATTTATGCCAAGAAGATCGAGATAAGTAGATTCCCGGGCAACACCGGACCCTAATGACTAGAGCCAAAGAACACAACCGCTAGACCACCTGGCCGACTTATTATCCTGGTTTGCGCTTTTATTGGAGGAATCTTCTTCTTCACTTCACGGGCTAGGCAAATTGCCTCTTCCGCCTCACAGTTGTTCTGTCCATCTTTTCACTGGCCTTTCTATTCCTTGAATCTTTTGGCTGGTAGTTAAATGCTGCTTATAGTAATCTTGTTACAATCATTCTTTGTATACGTCTAAATCATTTATCTCTATATTCTTTGATTTTATCATTCAGTGGATGTATATTTAACTCTGTCCTTTTATTTTCATTCTTTATCCGGTCCAATTGAAGAGGTGGATTCCAAAACCAACTAAGTCAATTTTTTGTGATTTTTAGTTATGCTGCTTAGTGTATTCTCATCTACATTATACTTCTACTTCTTCACAGTTTAGGCTTATTTACTAGCCTGTTCCGGCTCATAATTGCTGCTGTTTCCATCTTTTCTTTGGTTTTCCCAAACTTCTTTTTCCTCGTGGTGAATAGCTGTATGCTGCTTTTGGTATTCTATTCTCAGTCATCCTTGCCAAGTATTCTTTCCAGTTTGTTCTGTATTTCACTATTGTTGTGTTTAATTCCTCTACTTTTAGTTGTCTTATTTCTGTGTTGTGTTTTTTGTCTGTTCTTTTATATCCAGCTATTGGTATGAGGAATTTCATTTCCGCAGCTTGTATTCTGGCAGATTGTTGTGTTGTCACTGTCCATGTTTTGGATTCATAAGTAATGATAGGCACTGTCATTGTCTTGTATAATTTCATTTTAGAGTATTTCGTGGCTTTATTTTTCAAAGTTATTTTTAGTGTTCCTGTTATATAATTACAATTATTTAGTTTGCTATTTATATCTGTTTCCGCTGTGTATTATATTTCGCAACCTAGGGGATTATATCTTACCACTTGTCCTATTGGTTGAAAAAAAACACGCGCCTATAATTTGTAAGATATAAACGTAAGTAGCACAAACATTTGGTAATGTCATATCTATGCTATCTTATGACAGATATGGAAAAACAAAATTTTCTCGGACATTCATCTCCAATATAATTATTGAATAATGTAGTTATTTGACTTAGTTGGATTTGGAATCCACCTCTTCAATTTTGTGCAGCCTTTGTTCTTTCATCATCATCGTCATCATCATCATCCAGGGATTAAGCCTGTTGGCTCGTTCCGGTTTCATGAAAACTAGAATTGTTAAAATTGTTCGAGACCATCTTCTGTGTGGGCGTCCAACATTTTCTCCTTCCGTGCGGTTTATAATTTAGCAATAATTTTGGAAATCTTCCTTCTGGCATTCTATCAATATGTTCTTTCCAGTCGTTCCTATATTTAATTATTCGGTCTGTTAGTTTGAAAATATTTAGTTCCTTTCTTATATCTTCATTTCTTTTCTTATCCAGCAGAGTATATCCTGCTATATTTCTTAAAAATAGCATCTCAGCTGCTTCCAATCTTTGTTCTTGTATTTTAGTGATCGTCCAACATTCTGATCCATACATCAATACAGGAACAGCCATTACTTTATAAAATTTCATTTTTGTTTCTTTTCTTGTGTTTTTAAGGTTTCTTTTAATAGTACCACACATTAGATTAAATTTATTTATTTTGTCATTAATATCTTCAGTTTTAACATATGATAAATTGAGACCCAGATATTTAAACTGTCCACCTGCTCTAAAATTTTGTTCTTTCAATTTTAAAAAATAATGTACGTTATACATTTTTAAAACTGAAATAATTTTAACCTCAACGGTGTTCAAGCATGATTATTAAAAGTATGGATTCTTTTGTTGTTCTTCTTCTTCTTCCCCCCCATTTATAGGTTTGCCGTTTTCAGTTGCCATTTATCTCTATCATTCCAATCTCCCTCTTCCAAATTCCTATCATCCATTATAGTTCTGACGTAGTAGGTTTTCCATTTTCCATCTTGGTCTGCCACGTTTATTTCTTCCAGGGGGTGGCCATTGGTATATATTTTTTGGCCATCTTTCATTTTTCATTCTTTGTACATGGCCATACTATTTAAGTGTTTGATTTTCAATCCTCTTAACAACAGACGTGGTGACATTCATTTCTCTCCAAAAGGAATTCATTTCTTATTTTATCCTGTCTTGTTTTTTTGGAGGCTTCTTCTAAAATAAAAATCAAATTCAACTGTTCTAATTTTATTCTTTTGTAATTCCGTCAAATATCAAGTTTCACTTCCATATGACAAAATATTTTGTATTATGCTCTTATAAATTTTCATTTTAGTTTCCTTTGTAATATTTTTGTTCCAAATTATTCCATGTAACGTCATAGTTGCATTTTTTGCCATTGCAATTTTAGTCTGTAGATCTCTCTCATAGGTACCTAAACTTGTAATTATTGACCCAAGATATTTAAAACATTCACATTTTGTTATTTCCCCTGTTTCAAGTATGAGGTCATCCATATCCTTTCCCAAACACATATATTCTGCTTTCTGTAAATTTATATTCAGTACCCACTTTTTATATTCTTCCATTAGTTTATTTATCATATATTTCATATCGTCTTCATCCCCTGCAATACTTATTTGATTATCTGCAAACAACAATGAATGCAGTACTTTTTCTCCTATAGGAATACCCATTTCAGAACATTTTTTTATTCCATAAGTTAGGAGCCTGGTCTAAATAAATGTTAAAAAGAATTGGTGACAAAGTGCATCCCTGCTTAAGGTCTTTATTCACTGCGAATTCCTCTGTTAAATTATTCTGTATTTTTACTTTAGCTTTTGTATTACTATAGACCCTCCTAACAATATTAATCCATTTATCACAGATATTAATATATTTTGTTCTTCTAAGGAAGTTAATTTCTAGCTTTCTATTCTACTTGAGAAATCTTTTAAGTAACTATTAATCACAATATTCTGGAGTTGATGTGTTTCTAATACATAAATTAGTAAGTTGAATTCAGTTACCGTGAGCATTATTTCCGTGTGTAGGTGACGAAAGTTCTGCAGGAAAATGTCTACTGCTGAAAAGGAAGGAAAATGAAAGCGGGGGGGGGGGATACAATGTCACCCCAGTGCTCGTTAGTACGTGATAGGGGTGTGAGGACTTACAAGTGTTGGGCGCCTACTTTCCCCTTGAAGTCTCAAGGGTACGCGTGGATTTGCCATCTAGACGCAATTTGAGTGAATTCTCTTGTACCCTCAAGTTGTGCGTTGCATTCCTTCAGGACATGCTGAAGAAAGCAAGTGCATATATTCTTTTTTTAAAGTGAGATACCAGTCTGCGGTGACAGCTTCAACATCATTGAAAGGGAGTGGCATCTAAGAACTTGTCGAGAATTTAAATTTTACTCTTCCTGTGATATTTATTTATTTTTAAGAATCATTACCTTTTCTTACACCCGCAAACACACATATGCACATATTCAATATATAATAATGTTTTATTTATTCTGGCAGAGTTAAGGCCATAAGACCTTCTCTTCCACTCAACCAGCACAAATACAAATTCATATTTGACAAATATAGATATACACTATACTAATTATAAACAGTTAAAGATATATTAAATGTAGCAATGTAACTTTCATGTACCAACATTTTATACAATAATAACAATAATAATACTTACGACAATATTATTAATAATATTAATAATAATAATATAATAATGATAATAATAATAATAATATAAATATGATAAATTGCCAAAGCAACTATATGAATGGCATCCGAACAGAAAGAAGAAAGAAGGGAGACCAAGGTTAAAATGGAAGGAAAACATGAAGACAGTGATGCAAGCTAGAGGGCTAAGCATCGAAGATGCCCAAGACCGTAGGCTTTGGAGGTTTGGCACGGGAAGACGGCAGCAGCTGTAAAAAACCCGAAGATAGATAGATAAATTATACGAGAAACACCAATTAGTATAATATGTCCCTTACACTGGGTAATGATGAAGTCGAGTTTAGAGCAAATATAAATTTAGATTTCTTTTAAAAGATGCCAATGCCCGGCAGCCCCTTATTTTTTATGGTAGGGAATTCCAGTTGCGAGAAGTGAAGATAGTATATGACATGGAGTGATGTGATGTCCTATGTTGCGGTATATTAAGCAAGAGACTATGTTGTGATCTTGTGTTTAAGTTATGGTTTGAGGATAGATACTGGAAACGAGATGATAAATAATTTGGGAATCGATGTATGTAGGATCTTAAATAAGAGAATTAGACAGTGCGATTTTCTTCTCTCTTTTAGATGCAGCCATGACAATTCGTGGAATAATGGAGAAATGTGATCGTATTTTCGAACATTAAGTATGAATCTGATACACATATTATGGACACGCTGCAGTTTGTCCGACAATCCGTCACTTGTGTCAGTTAGTAGAACGTCACAATAGTCAAAATGCGGCATCACTAAGGTTTGAATTAAAATTCTTTTAAGAGCTGTAGGAAGAAACTTGAGACGCTTTAGGGAATGCATTATTGAGAAGATCTTTTTAGAGGAAGTTCGGGTAATGTTGACCCTTCGGTTTGAGTGGATCCTGTTTATATCTTCTTTAATTGGTGCTGCCCTCGAGCAGAAGTTATTTTAACTTTTCCCCTCATCACCTTTGACGTGTTCAAGATCAGTTTCTTTGTTAATTGTGCGAATAAGGGGTTGTTTGTGATGTTTATGAAAATCACCATTTTAAAAGTTTTTCAAGCTAATAATTAATTCTTAATTTTTGTTATTGAATATTACAAACGTTGAAAAAAACTCGTGATTATATCATATTATGTAGATGCTGTATTAATATACTGATGGGTTTGGTCTGATATTATGTAACATGACGGCTGTATAAGATAACTAAACATAAAGGAATTCGGTCAATGTCGACGCTGGTCCACTTTATACGAATACGTTTATTTTATCAATGAGGATGCTATCTGTAAAAAACCATGCACTTAATTAATTTTATTGAATATCCTTGCAATTTTACTAAACACAAAGACCGTCGCTTTCTTCAGTTGAATAACGTGTGAATGTTATAATCAACAATAATTTTTTACAACATTAAATAAATATCAACGCTTTTTAATTACGATCAGCCATAAATACTTTCTGATTAACTTGTGCGTGTCTGTATAAAATTAATATAGATAATAAACGTAACAATAGACTAAAAGCTAAGGTGGACTCTGGGGTCCACTTTAGCCGAATATGGAGACTAAAGTTGACCTTTCTTGTAATGTAAAAAAGTTATTAAATTATGAAGATGTTTCCATATTTGAATAAAATAACAATGCTATTTCATAGTTTATAACACTAATAATAATCACTGTAAAAAAAGTAAAGTAATCCAACTACAGGCCTCATGAGGCCCTTGGGTAGTAGGAAGTTAAGGCTGCCACTTTTTCTGGACAATCGGCACTTGATGTTAGCCGGGTTGTCAGCCTTGCGTGACGGCCGCCTTTATCCCCAGAACAAGCGTCTGGTACTCATTTCCGTTAGAGGCTGAGTCGATCCCAGGGTCATAGTGCCGCCAGAAAGTTTGGGTCAGTTTAAAAATCCTGACCCCACTGAGACTTGAACCCTCGACCTTCCGGCTTGTAGCGCAGTGCCTTAACCACTACGCTACAGCGGCTGTAATTAAACAAAATTCAACTCTCTTAATTAAAAGAAGAAAAACAACAAATTCAAAATAGGGGTCCATATTACCCGAAGTTCCTCTAAACATATAGTATCTATGCGTGTATGATCCTGCATAACTTTGGAACACCCAGTGTAATTTCAACCAAACTCAATGCTCCTCTAAGTTATGTCTGCACAGCTAGAGGTGAAGTTTGTTAGTTCTAATGTCGCCAAACTATTTCTCTATGGAAGAGAGAATTTCTAAACCTATGTAAAGTATCACTACATGGTTGTCAAATTACTGATTTAGTCGACGACTGCTGAAGGTTTCGGATCATTTAAAATCGCAGTGTACGTCATCTCTCTATTAACAGCCTGTTATAAACCCAACTGGATTTCTTAGGCTTAAAGGACCTTCGGGACTTGGAAAATCTGGTAGCGTTTATCTAGCAGAGCGTTAGTATGAGGATGTACAGTATACATGTTTTGAAATAAACAAATGGAGTCTTATTTTAAACTATTTTATTACTAAAGTATAAATAATTAGAAACCCTAAGTAGTCTAGCCCTAAATCTAATCTAAGCCTATATTAAAACTACAGTACTTTCTGGGGGGGGGTTGAGAAGAGGGAGTTGTGGAATTTTTAAATCTAACCAAATCTACATGATTAAAAGTGTTATATCCCTTTTTGAAAATATCGTATTAAAACAGTCTACATTGTTTAGAATTCTAATAAAATAGTTAGGTAATTGATTCTGTTACAAAAAAGTCCCTGACACGTATTAAGAAAAATGGTAGCTTACTCACCCAAAACACCTCTGGTTGTCACACATCGACAGACAGACACGAGACCCTCACTTCTCAAGTGTTATATACTCAAAATGACCTCAAGTCACCCTAACTGTACCAACTAACATTCCAATGAACTAAATGTAGGGATGTTACAGTTAGCTTAAGCAAAACTTTGCTCTGAACTATATCATATCTAAACTCTATCTCAACAGACTTTGAATGTCTAACGTCTATTTCAAAAGACTTTGCTTAAGTAATTAAAATAATCTATGAAACAATAAAAAAATCTATACATAAAGACTATGTATCCATAACACAGCCTCTCAACAGCTGACGGCAATTGGCAACATGTAATGGTTTCTTCTTTTTTGTTAAAGGATTTTTTGTGTTATATCGCATCCCTTGCAGTTGTGGACAGGTTTATATCGGCACAACAAAAAGAATGGTTACCACAAGATTGCAAGAACACAAGAGGCATTGCAGACTAAAACAAAAGGAAAAATCAGCCGTAGCGGAACACTGGATGAACAACCAAGAACATATTACAAGATTCGAAGAAACACAGGTATTGTCCCAAACATCTCATTATTACACCAGACTGTACAGAGAAGCCATTGAAATATATAAACACAAAAAATCCTTTAACAAAAAAGAAGAAACCATGAAGATAAACAAAATCTGGATCCCGGCACTGCACAATACGACAACGAAGCCTATGACTTCTGCTAGCGACAGCCTGGACAAAACAGCACGCAACACGGACCGCGCAGAAAACCGCCTCTCCACCAGGGGCGTGCCTATAAATAGGGAGGGAGTTTCCAACGACCAGCCAGTCTGCAGCCGACTGTTGAGGAGTTCACAGAGAGCACGCAGTATCTCCTGAAGATGTCTACCGCAGCAGTAGACGAAACGTCGAGTAGAAGAACGACTGGACCACGGCCTATATGCCCGGAAGACGAACCTAATAGGGATCAAGACGCCGGCCGTGAAAGCCTACAGTTATACAAATAAGGGACAGTTCATTCCCCAGTGGTAACAAGATTGCTGGATTATTAATTAGATTAACGACTAACATTGGTAACGGATCATTTAGAAAGAACAGTATTTGTCAGCGCTCCCCTCCTAATCAAATAACGCAATACAGGGGACAGGAAGTGGCAATATAGTAATAGAAGGAAGAGAATCGACAGCAAAACATTCCTTCAGCGTGCAGATTTAATTTGAGCGAGAAAAAGTACGCATAGGCCTATTACAAATTGAGTCTACAGAAGGGATGAGATGCAGTGATTGATTGTTGTCAAGGTTAAATGCGTTGTTGGCAACACCAACCCACAACTTTTAAATGCTTAACTTTAGAAATTAAAAAAATCCGTTAATCAACAGTAGCTTAAGTAATAAATTAATCTGCCGTTTACTTGATGAAAATAATTCATTATGTTTAGTGATTGAATAAAATAAAACTGTTAAGTTTTACACGATTTTCATATTTATTTTAATACCAATTCGGCTTTATTGGTAAATATGGAATTAGATCAAAAGTTGTACTGGATAACAAAATAATAGAACAAGTATCACATTTCCAATATTTAGGATGTGATATAACTTATAGAGAAAATAAAGTAAATAAATTTCAGGCTATTTGTGGAACCATAAAAAGAACCATAGGTCGGAAAACAAGGAAAAATACGAAACTTAAATTATATAAAACAATGGCTGTTCCTTTGTTGTTGTATGGAAGTGAAAATTGGATAATGAAATCAAGGGATAAAAGCAGGATACAGACTGCGGAAATGCTGTTTTACGTAATGTGAAAGGATGCACAAGAGCGGATAGAATAAGGAATGAAACTATACGAGAAGAATTAAATATATATAAAATTGAAGATAAAATCAGCGAAAATAATAAGAAATGGACAGAACACTTAATGAGAATGAACAACGAAAGAATACCAAAAAGAACCTTCCTGTATAATCCCAGAGGAACAAGAGATGTTGGCCGACCACGTAGAAGATGGACTCCATTTTTAACTTCGCCGGAACAGGCTGCATAGCCTAAACCTTGTAGTAGAAGAAGGAGAGACCAATTCGTTACAGCTTTTTCAGTACTGTTTCAGTTGAATTCGTCTGAAGAAGGTGCAGAGTAATGTATGTACGATAAAAACTATAAAATAGTTTACCTTGTAGGTCCGTCTCCTCAACTTAAGTTCTTTTAAAACTCTGTAGGCCTTTCGGGACTAACCCATCATCAGCAGATTGCATTAGGTCCATACTTGTTGACCCTTGCTCGTAAACCTTGTAGTAGAAGAAGGAGAGACCAATTCGTTACAGCTTTTTCAGTACTGTTTCAGTTACTGTTTCAGTTGAATTCGTCTGAAGAAGGTGCAGAGTAATGTAATGTACGATTAAAAACTATAAAATAATTACCTTGTAGGTCCGTCTCCTCAACTCAAGTTCTTTTAAAACTCTGTAAGCCTTTCGGGACTAAACCCATCATCAGCAGATTGCATTAGGTCCATACTTGTTGACCCTTGCTCGTAAACCTTTTAGTAGAAGAAGGAGAGACCAATTCGTTACAGCTTTTTCAGTAGTTTCAGTTGAATTCGTCTGAAGAAGGTGCAGAGTAATGTAATGTACGATTAAAAACTATAAAATAGTTACCTTGTAGGTCCGTCTCCTCAACTCAAGTTCTTTTAAAACTCTGTAAGCCTTTCGGGACTAAACCCATCATCAGCAGATTGCATTAGGTCCATACTTGTTGACCCTTGTTAAAGCAAGGGTCAACAAGTACGGACCTAATGTAGAACTTATGTCGAGGAGACGGACCTACAAGGTAACTATTTTATAGTTTTCAATCGTACATTATATTACTGTGAATTAACACCTCAATGGAAACTTGCCATGAATTTTACTAGTATTAAGGTACAGAGTACTGAAACAGCTGTAACGAATTTGTATTAATATAAATATGAAAATCGTATACAATTTTAACAGTTTTGTTCTATTTAATCACTAAATAATAGTCAATTGAGTTGGTGTTTACTTGATGAAAATCCATATTTATTAATTAAATAAAAATAAAACGTAGTTTTATTTGATTTTCATATTTATTATATAATTCAGTGACAGTTGTTTCGGTACACTGTACCTTCTTGAGACATATTAACGAATTATGAATTGTGTTCCAACTGATCTAAGCAACAATACAACAATATTTATTTAAATTTTTAAATTTAACAAAGGGGATTCATTCAAATCAAGTTGAGAATTTAACAGTTTTTTACTACTTTTAAACTTATTAATTTCTACAGCCTCCAAAAGATCTAACTTCTTACCCTTATCACAAATATGTAAAATTTCAAAATTTGGATCGAAACAATGATTAAATTGGAATAGGTGGTTAGCATAGTTTGAATTTTCTAAATTTCTGTTATATGCTCTCATGTGTTCCTTTATACGAGATATAAAAGGTCTACCAGTTTGTCCTATATAGACACTGAATTATATAATAAATATGAAAATCAAATAAAACTACGTTTTATTTTTATTTAATTACTAAATAATAGCTTATTTTAAACATCATAACATTTTCTTAGTGTGACTGTCACCTGAATTTTTCCGTTTTATATACTCTTTCCTCCTTTTTTAATTCACCTTTTTACGCAAATGAAGTCACACACCTCTAATGGAACGTGGTCAATTCATCTAGAAAGGAGTGGACTCCCTTCTGTTCTATAACCAGGAATGCTGAACAATTTTTTTTCTATTTATTTATTTAATATTTATTTTCTCATCATCATCATCATCATCATCCGGTATCATGGCAGCTGCCGCCGTCTTCCGGAAACCAAACGCCATTCCTCTCTATCCATACATTGATCTTCCTCCAATCCTCTGATATTCATAGCTGATTGTACCCCTTCTATCCAAGTTTTCTTCGGTCTTCCTCTCTTCCTCCTTTCTATTGGGATCCATTCCATAACAATTTTAGGCAATCTTTGCTCTGGCATTCTTTTGACAATACCATACCACTGTAATATTTTCTTTTCTATAATGTCTATGATGTCTGGCTCCTCTTTTACACCCATAATTTTCCTTATTTCTTTATTTCGTATTCTATCCATTCTAGATTTTCCAGCAGCTGATCTTCTTAAAACATCCATTTCTGTACTTAAAATTCTTTTCATTTCCGTGGTAGGTATTTATTTAATATTTATTTTTCTATTTAATGCAGAGTAGGCTACTTGAAATAAAATTCATTCACTGAAAGTACACAATACCCATCCGTAAGATTTCAAACATGGGTAGTTCTTTAGCTATGCTAGACATATGAGAATGACTTATATCAACAGATTCAGAATATCGATATCTCTAAATTTAGTGTTCTGTTTTATCTTAGAGGTGTTTCATATGTGTACGAGTAGTTTGTATTTAGGAAATTCGATCCCTGAAAAAATTACTAATTATAATACAAGTTTGGGAATTATTAATCAAGTTATGAAACCATCCATTGTACAAAAAAAAAAACAGATTACGTTTATATAACACTTTGGCTAGACCAGTGTTGACCTATGGTAGTGAAGCATGGACACTAAAAGACAACATGAAAACAGAATAACGGCTTGTGAAATGAGATTCATGCGCGGAACAGCGGGTTACACCAGATGGGATTGGAAAAGGAACACCGATATCTTAAAATAATTGAAAACTACGCTAATTTTTGATTATATTAAACAGTACCAACTAAATTGGAAACACCGTCTTGAAAGAATGAGTTCAAATCGGATCCCCAAAGCTGTTTATAATTATATACCAAGAGGACGAAGATCTCTGGGCCGTCTTATGAAACGCTGGAGGGAAAATTTTCTATAGGATCGTAACAGGCCTTGGCCTAATACTTGGAAAGGTAGAAGAAGAAGAAGACGAAGGAGAAGGATATCGGATATACCGTTTGGCTGAGGATAGGGACTAATGGAGAGCATTAGTGAGCCATTGAACATTCTTTAAGTCATAGAGATAGTTGACTAGTTAGCAGTTAAATACTTTTTTATTTATGATTAGGAAAGTTTTGTGACAGTCTGTAGTAAAAGTAAACACGACTATTTTGATCTTCTTGTGTAATTTCTGCTTTCCTTTTGATAAAAGTCTGATAAAACACAAAGTTTGCCTACAGTATTTCATCCCAGACTCTGCGGAACTATGTTGAGTTTAAAAAAGTTTTCATATAGTAAGATGTTTTTGTCCACCCTTCCTGATGCACAAGAAACTCCCAGTAGTGAAGATATCTCAAGAAGTGAGAAGGGGAAATGTACACAAGAGAAGACAAATAACACAAGAAATGGGAGACAATAGTAAGAAAGCTTGTTTAAAAAACTGAACAATGATGTCGTGCATTAAAATAATTACAAAGAAGGAAGGACCTGAAAGGAATACGGAAGAATTTCGTGATCTTCAACATTTATGTTAGTTACTGTTTCTTGATGCTATGAAGCGACAATTTTCCATTAGAGTAATGTAAAACTCAGCGCCACACGCAGATGGATATTTTTTCCTACGTATCGATTGCAAATACAGGTAGACCTAACTAACTAACTCACTGGCACTATCGAACGCATAGGTTCATGGCCGCGCGAACATAAGCTCTCCATACATCCCTATCCTGAGCCAATGTTTTCCAATCATCCCCTGTATAATCTAATTCCATCAAATCATAGTTAGTGTTATTCTCCCACCTCATTCTTGGTCTACCAACTGGGCGTTTTCCCTCTGGTTTTCCTACAAGAAGCTTCCATGCAAGTCTTTCATTCCCCATACGTGCCACATGTCCTGCCCATCGCAGTCTACGAGACTTAACTGTTCTTATTAACTTATATCTGGCTTCATATAAAGACCATGTAGTTCATTGTTGTGTAGTCTTCTCCATTTACCTGTCTGTTCATCTCTCTTTGGTCCAAAATTTTTCCTAAGAACTTTATTCTCAAATACTCGTAATCTCCTTTCCTCCCTTAAAGTAAGAGTTCATGTTTCGCATTCATATAATATAACTGGTAGATAAATAATAGTTTTATATATTTTCAGTTTAACGTTTTTTGAAAGGAGTTGGGAAGTTAAGAGTCTCTGTAATGCATAATTGCACGCATTTCCAGAATTGAGCCTATGTTTAATTTCTTTGTGCATCTCATTCCTGTTTGTGATTATTGTTCCTAGGTATTTGAATTCAGCCACTTCCTCAAATTTTCCTGATTTGTTATTAGCTACATTTTATAATACTTATCATTATTTAACATATTTTAAAATGTATACAACATAATCCTGTGCCCAATATTAATAATATGACCTATACCCTTCCAATCACCATTCTGCAGTCCCCTGTCCTTCATAAAATTCATAATTCCCTCTATCCATGCCATTTTGACATTAATTTGCAATTTATAGTCCACATTTCTGTTCCATAGGTCATTAAACTTCTTATTATTAATTTATAGCGCCGTAGCCGAGTGGTTAAGGCAGGAAGCCTTGGCACAGAGCTACGGGACCTGTGCTGGCTCAAGTCTCCAGGGGGGAATTTATTTTCTCATGGTATTTCGGCCAGTATGGGACCGGTGCCCACCCAGCATCGTGAGGCATTTGGGTAGCTACAATAAGTAACGACTCCAGGTTGAGAAGACCAGCTATAAACGGCTGGGGGACCCGACATGCTGACCACATGTCACCCCTACGCTGGCTAGATGATCGTCTATCTCTGTAATTAACACACGTGGTTGTGTGGCCAGCAGCCGGCTGCTTGGCTAAGGGCCTTCTAGGCCTGTCGCGCTTGGATTAAATTTGTTAAGCAAAAATATACGCCATTTCCAAAAACAAATTGTTAGAATAAATATGCTATAGGCAAGAAACGTTTTTTTCTTTTTAATAATCCGATTCTTTCGGTGGCCAGGAATTAATTAGGTAATATAAAACTGCAATTTTGTGTGGGGGTACTAACTCCACCACACTCCCCCAACATGGCGCATATATAACTTGGTCATGCTGTATAGACTTAAGTCATCCGAACTTTCAGCGACAGAATATACACATATTTAAACAGCATCGTGTGTTTTATTTAACTCGTGTAAACGTCACGTCAAGTTGACGAGTTAATTAGTTAGTTATTGTAGCAAACAAGTCGTTTTCATCTAATGAAGATGATAGAAGAACAAGAGTGACAACTTTTCAGAAGTAGTGTAAAGACAATGTTCGACAATAATGTTACGGCATGAATTATCTGAAAAAAAAAGTGATTTTAAACACATTTAAAACCTCATGGGAAAATATTTTAACGTTAAAACTAGATTAAAATGATATTAAACGTGTCAAATGCAAATAGTTTAACCCTTAAATTGGCACAAAACACTAATTTTTCGTGTCAGTTATTTAAATGTGGCGGACCGCAGTGAAAACGAAATCATCCATAGCTGTTAATATTAGGTGCACTGTATAATTCGACACATGTTTAACTTATTTCTAATCGTTTACTTGATTCTGTTTTATTCATTCGTTCATTTTAAAAATTCTCCTCATCATTGAGGGGTTTCTCCAACCAATCTTAGTAATTAACATGAATTAAAAATAAATATTAATGACCACGGATTTATAGACTATTAGTTTGCAATAAACATTCATAAATTTCCCTTAATTAAAGTTCTCCATCGTTCTCTTCTTCTGTGTCTTCATCTGTTACAGCAAATTTTCTCATTGAATTTTGGATGTTGTTCTTCCAGGTTGTTCCTCGTCTTCCTTTTCTGTTCCTTCTTTCAATTTTCCATGCATAGACGGCCTTTGTAAGTCTTCCATCCTGCATTCTTCTTACGTGTCCACACCATTTTAGCCTTCTGTGTTCAATCTAATCCATTATATTTCTTTCTGTCCACCGCTGTGGTCTCGAGGTAGCGTGCTGCCTTGTCACGCAGCGGGCCGGGTTCGATCCCCGGTCGGGGCAGTTTTTCTGGGTGAAGTTTTTATCGGGGTTTTTCCTCACCTGTAAGACAAATATCAGGAAAACTTTCAGGCCCAAACGGTCCCCGAAATCATATGGCCATCATCATCATCATCATCATCATCCTTATCATTATCATCATCATCATCATCATCATCATCATCATCATCATCATCATCATCATCCTTCTCCTTCACCGGTGTGGAAAGCAACGGGATGCTACCACACCTACAATTCCTTAGTAAAGCTGCAAGCATAGCATGGAAATCTATGATTGCAGTGAAGGACCTGCCCTCGGGCAGAGTTACTATTTATTTTGTGTTCATTCATTTTCTAATTTCTGTATTTGTAATTTTTTCCAGTCGAGATTTTCCGGCAGCTCTTCTCCAAAAATCCATTTCAACTGAATTTATTCTGTTGACATGTGTCATTGTCCAAACTTCCGATCCATATAACATTATACTTTCTAGTATGAATTTATAAATTAGTTGTTTTGTTCTGTTAACGATGTTTTTACTCCATAGTATACAGTTTAACATTCCTATTCTTTTTCTTCCATTACTAATCCTTTTTGCTATTTCTTTATTTGATGTTCCATCTTTCTCTATAATTGATCCCAAATAACAGAAACTATCGCTCTTCTTTATCTTTACCCCATCAATATATAATTCATCTGGGTCATTTGTTAAATACTCTGTTTTGTTTTTGTTAATTTTCAAACCTCATTTCTGATATGTTGTTGACAGCTGATTACACATTTAATTTGCATCTTCTCTATCCTGGGCTATAATTATCTGATCGTCGGCAAAAAGTAAGTGATGTAGACACATATTGTGTAAAAATAATTAAATTGTGTCTTATTTCGAACAGGAATTATTTTGTGAATATTTAAATTAATTTTCGGCAGTACACAGCTAATAGTAATGTACAAGTTTTTGGTTCAGGAGGGTTCACAACCTGTAAACTATCCATTATTTTAACTAGTGATTTGGAGTAGTACTGGTTCCAGTCCATGGGGTTTTTTAACTTTTACCTCTTCTCAGTCGCAGACCTGTATATAAGGGGTTCATCTCATCCCTTGACCCGACCCTGAGTTGAACACGAGTTGAGGATATTATTGTTGTTATTATTATTATAATTATAATTATTATTATTATTATTATTATTATTATAGATGCATGATATTTAATGGATGACTGAAACAATAAAATAATTCTTTTAATTATAAACATATTGTTAATAGCATTGTCATAGCTTCCATCCTACTTCACGTGGAGGATATTCTCATTGACTATTTAACTCATGCCTCAAATGGGAGTCAATGACCAATCACGTTACAATGATTTTTTATTTACAACCAATCACAGTCGTGTTTCGCCTAGAGTTTACCAACTAAAGTTTATCATAATAAAGAAAGCACCTCCTTTTTAACATTCTGAATAGGTCATAGCATTATTTTGTAGTGACTGACTCTATAAGAAATACGGCTACCAGATTGTATACATAGTGCATGAATGTCAACACGTAGCGCATGTGGGAGTTAATATAAAAACATTTCTAGCAATTGATTATACCACCAAAAAAGAAACCATTGTTTGCACTTTCTTAAATGTATTTTTGCCAGAAAAATGTAATTGTCATATTTACATCATGGGACATAGAAATGAATTAATATACAGTTTGATGTGTTTCATTTTTTCTCCACTAGATTACATTCTTACAATATTGCGTTCCTTTGGCAATAAATAATATTATGATCTGGTTGCAGGGATGAACAAAAGAAGCAAATGAAGCATACCAATCGTTTCTCATTTGTTTTCAAACATCGCTGTTTGCATTAAATATATAAATATTTTAAAATAACTATATTTAAATAATGATTTGTGAGTGTAAACAGCTTAATTTTATTCGTTAAATAGTCCTAACAAATGCCACTCTTGATTTCCAAATTCTCTAAATAAATTCACTCCTCACTTCGTGAGTCGTGAATTTATCGATAATGTGGAAATCACTCGTGGCATTACTTATGAAAAATTGTATTATATTCAATGTCATTTATGCGAAATTAAATTATTTTATTTATATTTTCGTTACTTTTATTGTTCAGTATCATTCATTTTTATTCATATATTACTTGCTTTTTGGTAACTTAAATATTTTGTACCCTGTCCAATGCATACGACTGAAAAATGAATTCTGGGCTGTGGAATATGTTTTGATAGCGAAGACGTATGTTGCATTAGAGCAGATCTCTGAAATTTAAGTAAAAAGGAAAGTTGTAGAGAGATGGGGGGAAAAAAAAGAGCAACGTTTGACTTTTTTTTCTTGCTTACATAAAATAGGTGTTCAATATTGGAAAAGTTCGGTGAATTTTTTTCAGGATCATGTGTACTTTCCCATCCTTGTTCGCCGTATATGTTTTGCGAATCTTTAGATAGAAGCGAATTTGGTAGCTGATGTGAACACCCTGGGGTTATGGAGGTGGAGGTAATATGGATAGGATGCACGGTTTAGCTGCTACGTTCCTTCTACCGTAGATGAGACTTTTTTTGAGGGCTGGAGAGGTTATGCGGGCACGCGAGCAATTCGCCCCCAAGTCAGGTAGCAAGGTTGCAATATAATCCACTTCCAAGTTGCAGACTCAGCACTAAACGTAGTTCAACCAATCAAATGTCGAGTAGGTATAGTAGGAAGAAATTTAACAGCCGATTTCACATATTGGCAGTAAAATTTGTTTTTTGAGTTCTGGGGTAAAGAGATGACCCTTATATTCTAGGTGAACATTTTTACAGGAATAATAAATTATGTATTTGTGTTTTCTCAGTGTAAAATTTATAACACTACTAAAATTTTATTTTCTCCATGGTATCTTTATCTTCTCGTGGTGGAGTGGCTTGCGTGCTTAAATGATCCTGATAGCTATGCCGGCGGTAGCATTGCTGCCGATAGGGTTACCCATGCCGGACTGGTCGAAGGCGATAAGCCAAACGAAAAAAAAGTACCTTGGTCGAAGGAGTGACGATCTTTCACCGTAAAAATACAACCGTCAAGAAATGCGGACATGGGTTCAACTGGGGTAAAATTTTCCGGAGGATTGCCATGTTGCGTGTATGGAAAATGAAAGACGTGCATGGAAGCTTCTTGTAGGAAAGCCGGAGGGAAAACGCCCAGTTGGTAGACCAAGAATGAGGTGGGAGAACAACATTAACTATGATTTGAGGGAAGTAGATTATACAGGGAATGATTGGAAAGCATTAGCTCAGGATAGGGATGTATGGAGAGCTTATGTCCGCGCGGCCATGAACCTACGGGTTCGATAGTGCCAGTGAGTAAGTACTAAAATTTTATTACATCTACCCTTATCAACACTTTTGAAATTCATATTAAAGCACCGTCTGTGTGTGAAACCAAAATAAGACAGTCAGAAGTCTAACTTATCATTATACTGTTCAACTGTTTGCGTGTGAAACAAAAACAGAAGACAGTCAGAAGTCTAACTTATCAACTTATCATTATACTATTCAACTGTTTGTGTGCGAAACAAAAAACAGAAGACAGTCAGAAGTTTAACTTATCATTATACTATTCAACTGTTTGTGTGTGAAACAAAAACAGAAGACAGTCAGAAGTCTAACTTATCATTATTCTATTCAACTGTTTGTGTGTGAAACAAAAACAGAAGACAGTCAGAAGTCTAACTTATCATTATACTATTCAACTGTTTGGGTGAAAAAAAAACAAAAAAAGTCACTCAACGAGAACATAACCGCAAACATAAAATCCGTTATACAACATATATAACACCATCAGTTCCAGTTAAAACGCTGAAGATGAAACATTGTTTTCGAAAGGCCTCCATATTAAAATAACTTGAAGAAGTTTAATAATTTATAATTGCAAAGAAATAAACGTTATTTCAGTCAAAACATAAATTTATTGTGTCGACGTTTCAATCTCCATAAGTCTTTAATAATTTAGTTGAGGACTACAGACTTACCAGGTACAAATTATAAAATTAACATCGTATCTGTCCTTATATCGATTTAAACGGGATGACGTTTAATGGAATCTGTTCTATGTCAGTGCAAGGATATTGAATATTGTAGGATCGTTGATATATTACGCAATTTTTAAAAATTCAATTCCGATTGAGGGTCTTTCCACTTAATGTTGAGTGATTCCGGGTTCTGTGGCCGTGGTCCATAGTTGGTGTTGATACCAGACGTTTCGCCCTCAACTGCGGAGGGCATCTTCAGTGGCGAGTGCTTCTAGGCGTGTTTCCTGGTCGGAAGCTCTACTTAGAGTGAACGCTGCGGGTGTTGTATTGATACTAGTGGTGGGAGCAGGGTGAGCGGGCGTGGCTCTTGCTGATTGGCTAATGGTCGTCTCCTTGTTGTCCCTAGTGTTGATGCATTTATTTTCTAGTGTACGGTACCAGGCCTTGGACAGTTTAATACCTTCCTCTTTTCTGTTAATATTTTCCTTATGCTTGTGTATTTCTATAGCCTCTCGATATAATCTAGGGAAATAATAGGAAGTTGTGGCTAAAACTTGTGTATCATCGAATAGAATCTGGTGTCCATTCATAATGGCATGTTCTGCTACAGCCGATTTATCCATTTCTCCTTGTCTGCAGTTTCTTTTGTGTTCTGATAAACGGGTGGCTATACTTCTTTCATAGCCACCCGTTTATCAGAACACAAAAGAAACTGCAGACAAGGAGAAATGGATAAATCGGCTGTAGCAGAACATGCCATTATGAATGGACACCAGATTCTATTCGATGATACACAAGTTTTAGCCACAACTTCCTATTATTTCCCTAGATTATATCGAGAGGCTATAGAAATACACAAGCATAAGGAAAATATTAACAGAAAAGAGGAAGGTATTAAACTGTCCAAGGCCTGGTACCGTACACTAGAAAATAAATGCATCAACACTAGGGACAACAAGGAGACGACCATTAGCCAATCAGCAAGAGCCACGCCCGCTCACCCTGCTCCCACCACTAGTATCAATACAACACCCGCAGCGTTCACTCTAAGTAGAGCTTCCGACCAGGAAACACGCCTAGAAGCACTCGCCACTGAAGATGCCCTCCGCAGTTGAGGGCGAAACGTCTGGTATCAACACCAACTATGGACCACGGCCACAGAACCCGGAATCACTCAACATTATGATTACCGGCCGTGAAAGCCTGCATTCAGGTCTTTCCACTTTTCAGCGGTTGCCCTTTTACCAGCCGGCTGCTGGTCCTTCACATCCACAGTGTCAATCACAGAGGTAGATGATCAACAGCCAGTGTAGGGGTGACATGTGCCAGCCGTTATGGCTGGTTCCTCAACCTGGAACCGCTACTTATTGTAGCTACACAATTGCCTCACGATGCTAGGTGGGCACCGGTCCCATACTGGCCGAAATACCATGAGAAAATATCTTCCCCCATGGAGACTCGAACCAGCGCAAGTCCCGTAGCTCTGCGCCAAGGCTTCCTACCTTAACCGCTCGGCTACTGCGCATGACAAAAATTCAATAATTATGTCAACAACGTATCGAAAAAAAAAATATCTACATATCCTCCCATTTAAGTGCGGGAAATTATATCAGGCATATGTCCACCTCCACTGTCTCGGCAGCCAGTTACTCGGTCTATGAAGTTCGATGACCCTTTCACAGACATCTCTGTTCATGTTATTGATGACACGTTGAATTTCTTCCTTACGTTGGAAAACAGTTTGTGGTTTGTTCACGTAGACTTTTGGGCTTCATAATACCTACTTAATACCTAATACAGGCTTTCCACTTTACAGAAGTTCGCACTTGATTCCTGCTTTCCAGAGATTCCGATCTTCCCATTGTCCCTCTTCCATACTCCTCTTCATCAAGAAAGTTAGAGGCAGAAAAAGACAGCAAATGATATACAATATTAAAATAAATGGTTTGTTTGGGGATACAAAAATGAAAGCTGAGTTAAGGAAAGAGTGGAGAATGCTGAATTTGCAGTGAAAGACCTGCTCTTGGGCAGAACACTATGTATATGTACAACTTAAAGCTAATGTAAAGTGATCCCGCTACAGGGCTTGGCTTAGGAGCCCTTGGAGTAGTGGCAGCTTGAGGCTCGCACTTTTCTAGACTATCGGCAACAGATGTCAGCAAGGTTGTCAGCGTTGACGATCATCTTCATCCCCAGAACAAATATCTGGTACTTATTTCCGCTAGAGGTTGAGTCGATCCCAGGATCATGGTTTAAAGAACCTGATCCCAACGGGACTCGAACCCCCGACCTTTGGGCTTAGAGTATCCCCTACTATTGCTTTAACCAACATCGATGCCGCGGAACACCATAACAGACTACAAAACACCGTAGAGTAGATTTCATACCATTCTTTCCATAGATGGGAAAATAGCCGTAGTATATTTAAGTCGTAGTGATAGGTAGTTTGTCCTCCCAGTTAGAATAGAATAGCATTTTTTTAAAAAAATCTCATGGAATTTCGGCCAATTTGAGACCGGTGTACACCCACCAGCGTGAGGAATTTGAATAGCTACATTAAGTAGCGGTTTCAGATTGAGAAAATCAGCTAAAACGACTGGGGACCGGGCATGCTGACCACAAGTTACCCCTACACTGACTTGAGGATCGTCTATGTCTGTGATTAACATATGTGCATGTGAGGCAGTAGCCGGCTTGTAGGCCACGGCCTTCTGGGCTGTGGCGCCATGGAGTGTAGTTTAGTAATGCATTATTAAATGTTCCCTTAATTTAATGTTCAATGATTTTTTATTTCGCTTATTTATAGACGCTTTAATTTCTAATTTCATATCGCGTTCTTTTATTCAAATAATTATTTTTAAGTAGTAATTAATGTGAATCCTGGGAATGGAAATCCAATAAAACTTTTGTCTTTGTATAGAAAATTATCAAAAATCGCGAAATTCCCAATATATGAGATTCAATTACAATTGTTTGAGTGAACTTTTTAAATAAGAATACCTTTTAAGTGTTTTTATTTCCTGGAAATATCTGTTTTAAGGGAGGTGATGGGTGAAATTTTCGACATTTTCGGTCAAATTTAGCATTTTTTGCTTTTTGTATTAATGAATACTACGTACCTTAAAGTATAAGTTGGTGATGTTTCAGTGTCCTGTGGCGCTTGTACGTCTCCCTAATGACTGTAGGAGGGCATGTATGCTACATTCTAATTTAACTGCTTGCAAACTTTCAAATTGGCTTTTCCACACTTTTATTTTCATTGCATTTCAATACATTCAAATCAAAATAGCATTCACAAATTTAATGATAGAAGCACGAAATTTTAACTGCATGTCCCACACACTATGGCTAATAATTCTATGCATGGATTTTGAAACAACTTTGATAGTTTTTATATAAAAAATAAAATATGTGTAGTCTTCTTTTTCTACTACAAGGTTTAGGCTATGCAGCCTGTTCCGGCGAAGTTAAAAGTGGAGTCCATCTTCTATGTGGTCGGCCAACATCTCTTGTTCCTCTGGGATTGTACAGGAAGGTTCTTTTTGGTATTCTTTCGTTGTTCATTATCATTAAGTGTTCTGTCCATTTCTTATTATTTTCGCTGATTTTATCTTCAATTTTTATATATGTTTAATTCTTCTCGTATAGTTTCATTCCTTATTCTATCCGCTCTTGTGCATCCTTTCACATTACGTAAAAACAGCATTTCCGCAGTCTGTATCCCGCTTTTATCCCTTGATTTCATTATCCAATTTTCACTTCCATACAACAACAAAGGAACAGCCATTGTTTTATATAATTTAAGTTTCGTATCTTTCCTTGTTTTCCGACCGAAGGTTCTTTTTATGGTTCCACAAATAGTCTGGAATTTATTTACTTTATTTTCTATATCTTTATTTTCTCTGTAAGTTATATCACATCCTAAATATTGGAAATGTGATATTTGTTCTATTATTTTGTTATCCAGTACAATTTTTGATCTAATTCCATATTTACCAATAAATGCCATTACTTTTGAAATAATATGTAGTAATGTATAACTGTAGGCTTTCACGGCCGGCGTCTTGATCCCTATTAGGTTCGTCTTCCGGGCATATAGGCCGTGGTCCAGTCGTTTTTCTACTCGACGTTTCGTCTACTGCTGCGGTAGACATCATCAGGAGATACTGCGTGCTCTCTGTGAACTCCTCAACAGTCGGCTGCAGACTGGCTGGTCGTTGGAAATTCCTTTAACAAAAAAAGAAGAAACCATGAAGATAAACAAAATCTGGATCCCGGCACTGCACAATACGACAACGAAGCCTATGACTTCTGCTAGCGACAGCCTGGACAAAACATCACGCAACACCGGACCGCATAGAAAACCGCCTCTCCACCAGGGGCGTGCCTATAAATAGGGAGGGAGTTTCCAACGACCAGCCAGTCTGCAGCCGACTGTTGAGGAGTTCACAGAGAGCACGCAGTATCTCCTGATGATGTCTACCGCAGCAGTAGACGAAACGTCGAGTAGAAGAACGACTGGACCACGGCCTATATGCCCGGAAGACGAACCTAATAGGGATCAATGTGTAGTAATTTAAAAAAATCATATGCAGTGGATGTATATATATATTTTTCTTCCTTTATTATAATGATACAGAAAAGTTAATGCATAGTGTTGTTCTAAATAAGTCAGTGGTCGTGTAGAAAAACATTCAAAAGTTGTACTAAAATGTTATGGGACTAATTAAAAATTTGAATATGCAAATTTGAATATGCAAATTTTTAAATGGATTTTCTTCAATAAATCAAAAACTTTTAAGCCTAGAAGGATGAAACATCAGTATAATATTTCCTATTATGGCATAAATGTGTGTACAAAAGATCAAGTATGTAGCTTAAAAAATGTAGAAAATAGAAATTTCACCCATCACCCCTCTTAAAAAGTTATGAATGTAAAGTGTGTTGATAAATGATGCGTTGATTTTAACAGGATGAATTAATTGATAACTTACGATGAACTGCATCATAAATCATAGATACAATAATTACAACTATTGTACTATAAGACCATTTTATTATACTAATTAATTTCAAACGATAGTTAAGAAAGAGTACAATTTGTTTGCAGACGTAAGAAGCATTTGGGGAAATTGGTTGAGGAAGAGCTGTTTCTCGAAACTTCATAACTCTATTGGCATTAGGGGAAAGAGGGAACATTTCTATAGTAAAGGGGGTGAATATTTAGGTAACTCATATTTCTTGATTCAGTTATTAAAGTCTCGGTTACCAGTCTTGTTATTACGGTACCAAAGAAGGGAGTAATAACAATGTTTTATTATACCTTTTTCTTTTAATGGAGACATAAATATTACTCTTCTGTGTATCACTAGTTGTTGAGGGAGACAGGGTTGCACATTGTCTTTGTGTAGCCCTACATATGTAGCCTATACAATATGCAAACATTTAGCGAAATCCGAATAAATGTAGCTATTGAGTTTATTCTCATGAAATGACTTTTAAATATTTTGCACACCTCTGTCGATTATATCCATCCATAGTAATTCTGTCCTAGAACAAGTCTTTCACTGCAATTTTCATGCTATGTTTTGTAGCTTTACTAGAGAATTGTAGGTGTGGTAGCTTCCCGTTGCTTTCCACACCGGTGAAGGATGGTGATGATAATGATAAGGATGATGGCCGCATGATTTTCGGAGATCGTTGGGCCCCAAGCTTCGTGATATTTGTCTTACAGGTGAGGAAAAATCCTGAAAAAAAACACACCCAGGAGCATGTCCCGACCGGGAATCGTACCAGGGCCCGCTGAGTGACAAGGCAGCACGCTACCTCGAGACCACAGCGGTGGACATCGATTATATATATATAACTTGGATAGAAGGAGTACAAGCAGCTATGCATATCAGAGGATGGAGGAAGATCAATGGATGGACAGAGAGGAATGGCGTTTGGTTTCCGGAAGACGGCGGCAGCTGCCATGATACCGGATGATATATATATATATATATATATATATATATATATTAAAAAAGAATGACAAGACAGATTCCCTAGAAGAAAACTAGAATAGGTGCCACTTGGTAGATGAAGAAGAACAGGACGGGCAAAAATAACATGGATTGATGGTATATTGAGTAGCATGAGGGGAAAAAGAATTGGACGATGGAGATTGGAATGGCATGGCAGATGTGGAGGAGAATGACAGTACATTAATTGGATGCAGGAAGATGTAAAATATTAAGAAACCTGCTAAATAAATTATATATATGACGTAAAAAGAAAAATAAATGTATGAATCGAGATTTGAACCCAGGACCCTTAACTTGATACGTTAGTCCGCTACAATCTACGCTATCCAGACATCCTAGCACAAACATTTATTTATATACATTTGTTTTTACTGGTTACCTTCCATGGAACGCCACTACTTTAGTTTTTAATTGTGAAATTATCATATTACATGGAAGAACGAGAGACGAACAGACAGGCGAATAAAGAAGACTACATAACAATGAACTACATGGTCTTTATAGGAAGCCAGATATAATAAGAACAGTTAAGTCTCGTAGACTGCGATGGACAGGACATGTGGCATGGATGGGGAATGAAAGATGGACATGGAAGTTTCATGTAGGAAAACCAGAAGGAAAACGCCAATTGATAGACAAAGAATACGGTGGGAGAATATCATTTACCTTGATTTGAGGGAAGTAGATTTTGCAGGGAATTGAACTTTCATATGAATTAATCACTATGAGGTTTAATCTATGATAAAATCAAATGCTTTCTATCTCTCCTCATATAAATATTCTAAGTGGATCGCGATTTCGAGACCATAACGGTCTCATCTTCAGTACAATCTTGACGACTGGTGTTATATCGATCGGAAGAGGATGTTATGTTGAGGGAAGAAGTGTTTCTTCCGACCGATATAACATCAGTCGTCAAGATTGTACTGAAGATGAGACCGTTATGGTCTCGAAATCGCGATCTACTTAGAAGATTTATGTGAGGAGAGGTAGGAAACATTTGATTTTATCATGTGTAGGGAATGATTGGGAATAATTAGATCAGGATAGAGATGTGGGAAGAGCTTATGAACGTATCAAGTTAGGGATGTGTGGAGGGCTTATGCCTACACGGCCATAAACATACGGGTTGGATAGTACTATCATGCAAAAAAAAAATCCAATGACTTAAATATAAAGACTAAATTTATTACTTCTCACCATCTGATAAATTTATTTGTAAGATAATCTAATGGTAAAATCACCATATTGGCAAAGCTGATAGTATCGCACGTTTCAGTGTATAGATCTTTAAAGTCCAAGATCCGGCTACAAGATTACTGCTTTCATCGAGTGTATGAACAAAAATCAATTTTTTTTCATAAAATTGTGAATTACTGAATACATTTTTGATGAGTTGCCTATTAAAATTCGACCGCCAGTATGTTTAATTAAAATTTAATTAAATTATAATTTTCGGAATAATTTGATTCACTTGTTATTGAAATAAATTATAATCCAGTTCGCAGAAATCGATGTATAGAGCTTGAAAAGTTTTAGTTGCCATTGCACGCTTGGCCGTAAGCCTCCTCGCGGCTACAGCAGGCTGTGACACCAATCAGTGATAAAATGGCGGAAGTGCATATTTATTGTTTTATATTGTTCCCTCGCAGCGGGAAGTAAAACTACTGCCCTTTATGTATACTGTGTACAATGTATATACAAAAATATATCCAAAAGGTAGTGTTAATACAGTATACAAAACAAATCACAGCATTTTAAATGAGCTGAACTTTATTTGAAACAATATAAAACAATAAATACGTACTTACCACCATTTTATTACTGATTGGTGTTACAACTGCTATAACCGCGAGGAGGTTTTCGGCTAAGGGCCGGTTTCACCAACAGAGGTAACTGTGTTACGCCAGTTTTCCCCGTGTATAATGCATAGCTTAAACTGGCGTAATACAGTTACCTCTGTTGGTGAAATCAACCATAAGTGAGAATGGCAACCAAAACTTTTCAAGCTCTATACATCGATTTCTGCGAACTGGATTATAATTTATTTTAATAACAAGTGAGTCAAATTATTTGGAATGAATAAATTATACTTTAATTAAACATACTGGCGGCCGAATTTTAATAGGCAACTCGGCACAAATTGTATTCAGTAATTCACAATTTTATGAAAAAAATAGATTTTGTTCATACACTCGATGAAAGTAGCAATCTTGCAGCCGGATCTCGGACTATTAAAAGTACAGTTAATAAATATGAAATTATTGTATTGTCACGGGTCCTTTACACGTATACAAAGTTTCAAGTCGATCCAATGTTTCTAAGTGGGTGAAAATTGTGTTAAAAAATTCCATTACATAGATGCAAAGACACTTTTTTTGATTTTCTGATGATTCTGGCCATGATTTTAGAAACAAAATATGAAATTATTGTATTGTCACGGGTCTTTTACAAGTATACAAAGTTTCAAGTTGATCCAATGATTTTAAGTGGGTGAAAATCGCGTTGAAAGATTCCGTTAGATATATATATATATATATATATATACACATGTCAAGCTAATATAAAGCGTGTAAAAATAAATGATTCGGTTGTTGTACATCCCTTAGAATAGGGGAAACTCTAGAGCGAGTAGCTGGTTCATAGCTATATATAATTGGAAGTAATCTAGAGAGGGTAAGACAAAGAGTGGATGTCGGCTTCTTTAGAAACAGCAAAGCATCTCTCATGGGTTGTATGAGTCATGTGGTGAGGACAATTGCTGCTGTAATCTGTACTACAACTCTCCCTGCTTCTTAATCCGTAAGAAGTCAGATTTATGCAAAAAAGAAATATAACACAGCGGTTCCGAAGTCTACATCAGTAAATAGTAAACAAATGTATTGGTCTTCTTCTTCTTTTTCTTCTTCACTTCGCGGGCTAGGCAAATTGTCTGTTCCGCCCCACAGTTGTTCTGTCCATCTTTTCACTGGCCTTATTACATTCCTTGAAGCTCTTGGCTTGTAGTTAAATATTATAATGATATTGTGAAAAGAGAAATTAATCAATTAAATATGAAAATCAAATAAAACTACGTTTTATTTTTATTTAATTAAGAAAAATTAATGTCTGAACCAGGAATCGAACCGTGGATCTCTAGTTCTCCAACTACTGTGCAGTCCACTACACCATTCCACACCTGGCACAAACGCTAACAGTTCTTTCCACATATACAAATCTATAATCCTCGTTTCGTCCGCTATCAGGTAGATTACACTGTCATCGCCAATGGCCGGCTTGGTTTAGAAGTATCTATATTTGAGAATTTTACACCACCGTGCTGCTTTTTGTAATCTTGTTACATTCATTCTTTCTACATGTCTAAAACATTTATCTCTATATTATTTGATTTTATCATTCAATGGATATATATTTTTAACTGTGTTCTTATTTCTTCATTCTTTATCCGATCCAATCTTGTGCAGCCTTTTGTTATTCTAAGGAAGTTCATTTCTATGCTTTGTATTCTACTTTGTAATTTTTTGGTCATTACCCAAGTTTCACTTCCATAAAGTAATGCAGGAACTGCCAATGTTTAATAAAACTTCAATCTAGTTTCTCTTCTTGTTTTGTTCTTTAATGTTTTATGTACAGTTACGCATATAATTTGAAATTTCGACAGTTTCACATTTATGTCTCTTTCAGTTTTGTGTTTATAGTAAAATTACAACCCAAATAATTAAAATTTGTTACTTGTTCCAGAGGTTTGTTTTCTATTATGATTTTTGATCTTATATGTTCATAAAAATGTATTAGTAACGATGATAATTCAATATAGAGGTGCAATAGTTAGTGGCAAAAATAATCCTACTTTTAAAACAATCTCATTTTTTAACTAACGTAATGTATAGAAATGGGATAAAATTTCCTATAACATAGCCCAATCTCTTAATTGGATTGGTCCTAACTCTTAAAATAATTCATTGATTGGTGTGATCTTAATTTTTTAGAGAAATTAGAGATTTTTATAAGTAGGATAACGGCGGCAGAAATAAAATTTTTGAGATCTGTTAAAGGGTGCACTAAGGAAGACAGAATCAGGAACACAGAAATAAGACAGGAACCTGAAATATTTGCAATAACTGATAAAATAGATACATATAGACAAAAATGGAAGCGACACATAGACAGAATGAATGAAGATAAATATCCAAAACAAATAACAAAATACAAACCTAAAGGCACCCGAGATGTGGGCAGACCTAGAAAGAGATGGGCTGAAGTCGGAACGGGCCAACAGACCTAATCCATGAATGCAGATGATGATGATGATGATGATTAGAGATTTTTTTTTTTTTAATATTCCCCTTTTCTTTTTTGAAAACGAGAGAATGGATTTAATAATAAATAAACAATGGCGATAAAGCAGTATTTCCACTTTAAGCGAAAAAAATAACACCAGGTATTGTTGTTTAGAGATTTTATGCATATGGGATTTTATCTAGGGACATATTCTTAATATCCCAGAGTTTATTAATGTGCCACACACATTTTGACACATGAATGGGGGCTATTAACTTTCATCCGAAGGAACCCACGTCTTTGTATTTTCCTCGCTCGAAAAATTCCACCGTCATTGACCAGAATCGAACTCGGGACCCTTTGATCCAGAGGCGGTCACGTTACACCCATGCTATCAAGACACAACGATCTAAAATTGGACCGCATTCTACAAAAGTAAATTATTGGCTTGATAAAATAATTCTATAGGAGGTTAAATTTATAAAGTGAAAATAATCTATCGGCGGGGAAGAGCTTTTTTTCTTATTTTCAGAATAAGAGTTTTTGAATTAATGGATACAGTAAAGCTATTTGCAGAAAATAACCACATCAATACTTAACACATGCAGTAGTTGTAGTTCTCACGCCTACACGAGAGGCTCTTATGTTATTAGAGTCTTGGAAATGGCTATAATGATCCCGTACCTTGACACAGCTGGCGCTCCCAATTTTATACAACCAGCCAACTTCTAAAGTGGGAGGTGGGGCATGTTATGGGTTACGTGGTGTCAGAAACAGGATACTACTGATCAGTGGCGTACTACATACCTGGATCCACAACTACTTACTTACTTACTCACTGGCACTATCGAACCCGTAGGTTCATGGCCGCGCGGAAATACGGTCTCCATACATCCCTATCCTGAGCCAATGCTTTCCAATCATTCCCTGTACAGTCGACTTCCCTCAAATCATAGTTAATGTTGTTCTCCCACCTCATTCTTGGTCTACCAACTGGGCGTTTTCCTTCTGGCTTTCCTACAAGAAGTTTCCATGCACGTCTTTCATTCCCCATACGTGCAACATGTCCTGCCCATCGCAGTCTACGAACTTAACTGTTCTTATTATATCTGGCTTCCTATAAAGACCATGTAGTTCACTGTTATGTAGTCTTCTCCATTCACCTGTCTGTTCATCTCTCTTTGGTCCAAAAATTTTCCTAAGAACTTTATTCTCAAATACTCGTAATTTCCTTTCCTCCCTTAAAGTAAGAGTCCATGTTTCGCACCCATATAATATAACTGGTATAATAATAGTTTTATATATTTTCAGCTTAACGTTTTTTGAAAGGAGTTGGGACATCAAAAGTCTCTGCAATGCATAATAGCACGCATTTCCAGAATTGAGCCTATGTTTAATTTCTTTGTGCATCTCATTCCTATTTGTGATTATTGTTCCTAGGTATTTGAATTCAGCCACTTCCTCAAAATTTCCCTCATTTGTCATTACTTGTCCATTTCCATTATATAATGAATTTCTACGTGTGACCATATATTTAGTTTTACTGATATTTACTCCAGTCCTAATTTCTTAGTGTTACTCAATAGTGTGTGCGTGTTGGCCTTTAGTAATCCACAACTACTACGCCACAAAAAAAAAATGTTTAAGGAAGAGAACATAAATTTACTTAATTAGTAGAGATGAAACTTCTAGTACAGTCAAAGCTCCTTATTCGTGGGGGATATGTTTCGCAAACATGCTGCGAATACAGGAACCGCTAATATGGAATGGTAATTTATATGGGTATAGAGGGGATATAATGGAAATATGTACAATAATGGAAAGATATACAATATTAGATTTTGTCAAAACATAATAAAAATTTGTCCACTGGTCTCGAGGTAGCGTGCTGCCTTGTCACGCAGCGGGCCCGGGTTCGATCCCCGGTAGGGGCAGTTTTCTGGGTGAGGTTTTTATCGGGGTTTTTCTCACCTGTAAGACAAATGCCAGAAAAAACTTTAAGGCCCAAACGGTCCCCGAAATCATATGGCCATCATCATCATTATCATCATCCTTATCATTATCATCATCATCATCATCCTTCACCGGTGTGGAAAGCAACGGGAAGCTACCACGCCCATAATTCCCTAGTAAAGCTGCAAGCATAGCATGAAAATGCTATGATTGCAGTGAAGGATCTGCCCTCGGGCAGAATTACTATGGATGGATGGAATAAAAATGTCAATTTATAAAATTAGAATATGAAATAAACAAGTTATATATACCGGTATATATAATTTATTACTTCAATTTTATTTTGAGATAGTTAAACATCTTTGATTGATTAATTTTGAATCTAGGATCTTGGGTATAGATCCAATAGCAGTAGGCCGTGTGTGTATATTCTTATCTGAATTCATGATCTGTGCAATGCAATAAATTATGCCTAATATATAACTTAATGAGATATGAAATAATTAATAGTAAAAATGATTCGTGTTAAAGATATTCTAATCCATTATCTACCTTGACTAAAAAAAATCCAATCTGGTTGTTCGATACCAATATTTAAATTTGAGAACTTTCTCGAAATCAAATCTCAAACAAGCTACTTATTGCACCAACTCGCTCGCTAGTTTTATTTCATTGCTCTTTACATACTCAGACACATTAAAATGCCATGAGAATAAAAACAGAAACCGATGATTTGTAAATCGGTAACGTTGTTGTTTGCATTTATACTTTCAGCTAGCTCTAAACTAACTTCTAGTTTCTGGCCTGTAGGCTATTTATATTTACCTCTTGGTGAAAAAAGAGACAAATTCTGACCAATGTCATAAACGTAAATGGATAAATAAATTGACTGTTCGCTGTGTGACAACGGCATTCTTATTAGACATATGCCTTTTTGTGTTGTTTCAATCGTAGGTTATTTGAACTAAATAATGCAAACTAGATAAGTTGGTACACAGTCCTACCCGAATAAACACCACTTTGTTTCTTGTGTTCACAAGTCTGCTGTCAAGACACCTGCAATAACTTTTAATATCTCTGAGGGTACAGTTTGATAAAATGTTACCTATGTGAAATTCGTTTCTCTAATTTGTTAAAACTCTACGACATATAAAAAAATAGCTTTTAGGCTGTGGGGGTTACGAAAACCAAAACCACGCTGACTGCTACCATTTGTAGGTAAGTTACGAAACCACGCATCTACTACCATTTGTAGGTAAGTTAACCACACTACGCTACTGCTACCATTTGTGGGTTTAGAAAGCAAACCACGCTCAGCGTAACACTTGTCCGGGATCGGGTTTTGTAATTTGCTGCATTTATTAACGTGGTCCTGATATTCGAAGAAGTTATCAGTAAGAAAGCAGCTTGCCTCGGGCCCATGAAAGGCAGCTATTAATTCATCTTTCTTTCCCTGATGAACATATATACATATATAGATACAGATTATGAAAAGCATACAGTGAGTGATTTTTGTATAGGAGAGTGAACAACTACTTATACTTGAATAATAACAGAGGGGCGTTGTTTAAAAAGATAACCTTTTAATATAAACAAGTTGGTTTTAAATAAAACAATAAATTAATAACAAAAGATGATTCTTGATCAAACGACCAAGCATAGCTGTAGAAATAACTGAATAAATAACATACCATACATAATACCACACTCACACACGTGTCCAAGCTTTAGGAATCACTTCTTCCGTACATTGCTGGACTAACTCAAAACATACCTCTTCTCGGCCTCAATCAACTTGTCTATATAGACCACCATATTAACCTTCCAGTCGCATGGTGGGCTGGAACTGGATTCCACCTTTGAATCCGTCTTTAAATAACCAAACGCCGGTTTGCTAGGCTGATCGAATGATAATGTTCGGTAAGAGTACAATGTATATAAAAGGTTCGCAATTAGAGGGGATATGCGCCGTAGAGATGCGCGGGAGAAAGGATGAAAAGGGGCGGGGTAGGCACAAGGAACACAGGACATTGGCATATTTCATAAATGTTCTGTAGTAGTTAACTCTCTAATTTGTTAAAACTCTACGACATATAAAAACATAGCTTTTAGGCCTGTTAACTTGCTGTGTCCATACTGCAGTAAAACGAAATTCTGTTTAAAATAACATTTTCTGCATAAATAAAAACATCAGAAAATAGCACGCAAATTATTTTGAAATTAACATTAATTTTCAACTATGTGTGTGTGTGTGTGTGTGTGTGTGTGTGTATGATGATGTTGATGAAGATTTTCGGGCTGTTGGCCGTGGTCGTGAGGCTTGTAGTTCCCCGACGTTTCGCCAGAGACTGCGTCTGGCATCTCAAGACAACCCTTGAGGATGCCAGGCACAGTCTCTGGCGAAACGTCGGGGAACTACAAGCCTCACGACCACGGCCAACAGCCCGAAAATCTTCATCAAGATCATGATAGCAACTCCGGCTGTGAAAGTCTACGTGAATACATATGTGCGTGTGTGTGTTTGTGCGTGAGTGCTTGTGTCTGTGTGTTGTGTGTATATGTGTTTCGTATCTGGGTTGTGTGTGTTATACCATCAAGTTAACTCCGCACGGGCGGAGGGGAAGAGTTTTAGCGCTAGTGTCTCCGAACTACTGAATATATGGAAGGGATGTAGAAGAAGACTTTACATCCGAACACATACTGAAATGGTTCAACTTTAAGTGTGGGCGGAGAATCCCTAAACACGTGTGAAAGATCTTAACGTGGTTGTCAAATTATTCGTTTAAGCACGAACGCTCAAGCTGTCGGATCATTTAAAATCACAGTATTTGTCGTCTCTCCGTTCCCAGCTTCACAATAAATCACAAGTGGCAACATGTAATGAGAAGTGACAGCCCATTCCTACACGTAAACCCAATACTAACAGGCTTGTCAAATTAGCCATTTTGCCAATGACCGCGTAGAAGGATGGACCATTAAAATCCATAGTATTTGTCAACTCTCTACCTGTCAGACAAAGAACATATACAGAGGACAGGAAGTGGCAACATATTAAGGAAGAGCAAGTGGAGGACAGCATGTTAGTTAACATATTTTCCGCCTGCACAGTTTACTTAGTGGAGTAGTAGGGCCTATGTGTGTTTTGTATGGTGCTTTTTTATCACGCAATTTCAATGTGCTGTTGTATCACCCAGAATAAAAAAAAAACTAATTCTACAACAGTGCCGCTTGTGAGAGAAATGAGAAGCTGCTAAGCTTCCTTTCTTATTTTACTCTAAGCAGGTATGCAGTAAGAAGGTATCTCTCTGGATCTGTGTTTATAACAGTAAGCTACGACCGCTGCAATAGGCTGCACAAGACACGTAACTCAGCAAAAACCGAAGATGGATATATGTTTTTTTAATCCTTATCCCATCGATAATCGAACTGACGTCGCTGGAGTGGAAGATAGTGATTCCATTGCCCAGGCCAAGGAGAAGGGCGAACAAGAGGTTGTTTGACTAAATCTGAAATAATTTTTTGCCAATATGCTGTACAAAACCTAAATGATAGCAACGATTCGATTGTATCCAAAAACAGTATATAGGTCCACCTTGCTGTAAAAATTAAAAAAAAAGTTTAATAAAAATCAAAATTATTGTATTTTATGTTTCTGAGGGTATCGCGATCCACAAGTTAACAACACTTCATTCTCTCTTTCTCCTACGAGACAGTGCCGTCCGGTTTGTGTCTGAAATCTTATATCAAAATCGTTGGAGACCTTGTGGACCAATAACCAACATGACGAAGGAACGAGGAATCAAAGTAGGTCGAAGTAATATAAGCATAAAATATGATCTTGCACACGAACCAAGGAGATCTTCGAAATTTGCTTACATTATATTATAGAATATGCAATTCGCGTCTGTAAATTTTATAGTAGTTACTAGATTAGTATTTTATTTCTATAGTGCAACGTTTAATGTATCTATCGTTTCAGAGAACAGATCTCGATTCCTAACTGTTTCATATAACTTTCATTCGATGGCCCCTGTAGGACCAGTTAATAAGGTCCACAGATTGAGAATTACTGAAATTAAGGTTCAGATTTGCGTCGCCATAACCACATGTGTAACTGACTGTATTGAATTCTGTTATCCATAGACAACAACCGATTCATTCGGCCTTGGCTTCTCGAAGCTGCAGTGCCAGGTAATTATTTAATTAGCATTTTACTTAGGGTCAGTTTCACCAACAGAGGTAACTGTATTACGCCAGATTTCCCCATATATAATACATAGCTTAAACTGGCGTAATACAATTACCTCTGTTGGTGAAACCGACCCTTAGACTATTTAACTCATGCCCCAAATGGGTGTCAAAGACCAATCACATTTCAATGATTTTTTTATTTACAACCAATCATAGTCGTGTTTAGCCTAGAATTTACGAACTGAAGTTTATCATAATAAAGAAAACACCTACTTTTTAACATTCTGAATAGGCCATAGCATTATTTTGCAGTGACTGATACCGGAAGAAATACGGTCACCAGATTGTATATATAGTGCATGAATGTCAACACAGCGCATGCGGGAGTTAATATAAAAACCTTTGTAGCAATTGATTGTACCACCAAAAAAAGAAACCACTGTTTGAACTTTCTTAAATGTATTTTTTCCCAGGTAATAACATTCCAGAAAAATATAATTGTCATATTTACATCATAGGACATCAGAAATGAATTAATATACAGTTTGATGTGTTTTATTGTTTCTCCACTAGAGTGCATTCTACAATATTGCGTTCTATTCCTTTGGCAATAAATAATGCCCTGGGTGCAGTGATGAACAAAATAAGCAAATGAAGCGTATCAATCGTTTCTCATTTGTTTTCAAACATCGCCGTTTACGTTAAATATATAAATATTCTAAAATAACTATATTTAAATAATGCTATGTGAGTAAACAGCTTAATTTTATTCGTTAAATAGTCCTAACAAATGCCACTCTTGATTTACAAATTCTCTAGATATATTCACTCGTGGCATTACTTATGTTAAATATTTAATATCTGATGTCATTAGAGTCTAAATTTAAAGTTGAACTACAAAAGCGCCAATGAATTTCGCTCATATGTATCTTATTTTAGGTTTAATTTCTTTTAATGCGCCATAAATTTATGATACGAAACACATAGCTTTTCTTTTCGACCGAAGAAAATCAAACTCACAAGGGAACTGCCAACCATTGCATGCCGAAACCTACATTGCAATGTCCTCCAGAGAAGCGTTGTGATGTTATATATGAAATAATTATGTAGTTACGTTATGCAGTAAAACCTGTCTATATAGGAACATGACGGTTCCTTAAATATATTTCCGTCTTCCCCTTTCCCTTCTTATAAAGGGTTCCCAAATTACAAGCTTGAATTTTCTCACGCAGTGTAAGGGTTTAACATGCACGCTTTAAAGACATAACGTATTGAACTGACTACAGACAAAATAGTGTATGTAACACATCACAGTTTGCACGGTAATACAAAACAACTCTATTACACAAAAACGAGAAGGAACTCAACTATAGGACTGAAGAGTTTCCCAACTCCCTGGCAGGTTACATAAGCAGGCAAGGAAAAGCGAGGGATTCCCGCTGTTACACATAAGCAAGGGTATCTCCACAATACAATGGCAACACAGAATATAATGCAGAATTTTCACATGTGATCATTAATACTGTAATTAGAACGTGCTTAAGAATAATTTTCCGTCTTACTGAGGTAAAAATTAACTATTGGTACTTTAAAAACCATTCCGTTTCCGCGTTATGAAGTTTTCCGGTCTACACAAGCCGATTTTACATATAAAATCGTACCGTTCTGGAGATTTCTTTCCGTCTCACCACAGGTTTCCTTCTTATAAAGGTTCCGGCTAAGACAGGTTTCACTGTATATCAAATAGTTATGTACTTATCCTGAAATAATTAAAAATCAATTCATATTACAGTTTCTAGCAAAAAAAAATCGAGAACAAATTAAATGTATGATGCTTTTTTTTATGGCGTTCACAAAATATATTGCAAACTACTGCAAGCATTTGATGAATTTAACAGATTGATGCTACTTTCGAACTCGTACCATCCGACATTACTACAGTAGCATTGCCTTGAAAGGAACAAATTACCTATGCGACTTTTTTTTTTTTAATCTGTTCCGGTTATATTTTTCAACGGTTTACGTTTAGCACAACAACTATGTTTTAAAATATTTCTCTTTGAAATCTAGCGCTTTTCGTTTATATAATACAGTGTGATTGTAAAGTCCCAGTACATTTTGTGGATAACGTAGCGCAAATAAAACAAAAATTATCAGGTAGTTTTTCAACATAACCTCCATCAATCTCAAAACATGTTTCCCAACGACGCACCGTCGCGTCGCCCGGAAAACATGTACCAACATATCCTCTGTAATCATTTCACTCGCTTGGCGTATGCGTTCTTTCAGCACTTGCAGATTAGGAAAACCTGTTGCTTGATGAACCCCCAAGCAAAAAAGTCCAGGGGTGCGAGGTCTGGCGAACGAGGTGCCGAGATACGAGGAGATGTCCTTCCAATCCACCTTTTGGGAAACCTGTCATTGAGATACCCGCGTATAGCCAGAGCAAAGTGTGGTGGTGCTCCATCTTGTTGCATCACCACTGTATCAATGGTACCATCTTGCTGTAACTGTGGCTGTAAGAAAAGTTTGCAACATATCAAGATACACGTCTCCCGTGAGGGTTTCCTTTGGAATCAGTCTCTAACTTCTTCGTACGACTGACCTCTTAAATGCGCGCCAGCAACAATCTCTATCCGCTCTTCAATGGTGAACATATTTGTATCTTTCGAATGGCTGTAACAGAAATACGATATGTAAGCGATTTCTTTAAAATGTACTGGGACTTTATAATCACACTGTATTTAACTTGTAAGAATTCTATTTTTTTCCTTCTTCTTCTTCTTCACTTCACGGGCTAGGCAAAATGCCTGTTCCGCCTCATAGTTGTTCTACCATATTTCACTGGCCTTCCATACATTCCTTGAACCTCTTGGTTTGTAGTTAAATGCTGCTTTTGGTAATCTTGTTACGTTCATTCTTTCTACATGTCTAAACCATTTTTCTCTATATTCTTTGATTTTACATTTAATGGGTATATAATTAATTCTGTTCTTATATCTTCATTCTTTAACCGATCCATTCTTGTGCAGCCTTTTGTTCTTCTAAGGAATTTATTTCTACGCTTTGTATTCTACTTTGTATTTTTTTGATCATTACTCAAGTTTCACTCCCATAAAGTAATATAGGAACTGCCAATGTTTAGAATTCTATTATACTATTGCAATTGTAGAGAGTCCTGACGGTTCGACGTGCCTGTCACCTGGTGTATATATCACGTATATTCAATAATAGAGGCTTCATCCCATCTCATTTCTCGACTTGGCATTATGGCGGACACGAGTAGATGATTTACATACATTTACAGTAATGGAGAGTTAGTAAAGGGAATGAAACAGTTTCAACTGAGTGTGTAACACGTAAATGAGAAGAGTTAGAAAGTCTGAATTTGTATTTTACTTTTTAATGGAAAAAGTGTTCGTATTTTCAGTTTTAAGCACGCTTCTCAATTACAAGGGGAGAGAAAATAAAGAAAAGTGGGCAGAGTGTCTTAAAATTATATAAACCTAATTAACATAAGTGAACTGTGTTTTCAAAACTAAATAATCTAGTACAAAAATATTGTGTGATAAACTCTTCAAAGTCAATTCCTATAAAGTAAAAAGAGAAATATCTGTAAAAAAATCTTACTTAAAAAAATAAAGAAAGAAAGAAACTTCATTAAAAGTTTTACTCGACCTGCATAGTCTTATAATATTAAAATTATATTGTGAAAAGAAAAAAATAATGTCTGAACCAGGAATCGAACCGTGGACCTCACAGATAGTAGTCTAACGGGGTCAAGTCGGGAGAACGTGCAGGGCAAGCAGTCAGACCTGCCATTACACTGAGCTTCGCCGTACAATAACATCATGTCTGCGTATTCTGCAAATATGTATGTCATCCAAACAGAAACACAGTACCAATGAAGTATGTACACCTTCGTACTGTCGTGAAGGATTACTACTGTATTCTGCACATACAAACGTCTCTGGGCGGATCACAAACTGAACTAAATAGCACGTAAACAAACTTGCAGTGAATATGGAACATCAGAGCGAGAGAATGACGTATGGACTGCCCTAGTAGAGACTATCCTAGTGAATGGCGCCGAAAAAGCGTGGCGTGATTTTGCGTGTAGCGGAAAATTGGTACGTTTTCGGACACGAATTTCTATGCTAAACTTAATTGTCTTGGCTCCTGAGCGGCCACGGCTCTTTCAAAGTTAAACTCCATGAAAGAGGCCTCTCAAGAACGCCTCATTGCGATTGTTCGGAACAGAGCTGGACACTGTACAACATGTCCTGTACGAATGCATCAAATATGAGGCCAGACGAAGGGACTTACATGAGGCTGCACTAAACGGTGATATGAACTGGCCGCCTCCTCTACGGTTTTGGACAGAAAAACAGCCATATCAAGCAGTGAGAAGGTTCATCGGATGGGTCCTTACTCAACGCCAAGAGGAGGACATCCGCAGACATAGAAGAAGGGATTATATGTAATCTAGCAATAAGTTAGTTGTAAGTTAGTAAATTAAGTATTAGTTTTAACACAACACCATGTAAATATTACTAGATTAGGTGGTAGATTTTAAGACTTAGGTTAAGGATTAGTATGTAAAAATAACTGTATATAAGTAGTATTAAGAACAAACACCCGAAACTTGTATCCTGAAAATGAACATAATAAAAACAGCAGAGAGTAATTAGGGACAAGAGCAGACCTGGGAATATGGGCATTAAGCCCGAGGAAACCCAGGGGGATGGTGGTGGGGCTCTTAATAATAATAAAATGGTCCCTACAAGTCGGCACACAACTGCAACAGGACACGTCCCTGGGGGCACACCAGGGCACGGCTCGGATCAGTGCAGAGGGGAGCAACTGTACTGGTTCCCGGCTAAGCCTACGGGCTCATGGACAAACTGTGGGGTCGCCAGGAGATGAGCACCTGGATGTACTAAAGTTTCACACTGTGGGGCTTGAGGATTCATATAAAGCACTAGCACGGTCTCACAAAACGGCCTCTTGCAAGGAATGCGTACCCTGGAGATAGAACAGGGGAGGAAACGGGTGGAGGAGTCTGCGACAGACAGTTCCCCCTCCGGCTAGGCTCGAGGAGCCCGTGGACCAACTGTGGGGTCGTCAGAGATGAGGGCGACCTGATCTGTAATGTAGTATGCAGAGCAATTTCCCAGATGTTGCGACTCTAACACCTTCTCCCTGAGGTGTTGGTTTTAAAAGCCGAGAACCTTGAACGTGGACGCGAACAACATAGGGAGGAACTAGTCCACTAGGACTTGGGGGTATGGTCTTGGACCGAGGTTTATCCAAGGGTGGATGGAGCATGGGCCCAGAGAGAGATGGTCCCTACAAGTCCTCAAACTCTGTAATGGAATTGGAAACCTCACCCTTTATAGATTAGTTACACAATGTGGGAGTGTATATTTACCGCCTGTCTGCATGACTTTATCCAGCATGTTTTTTCTTTCTTGAATTTTGCTGCCCCGTTCATATCCGCAACTTTACTGGATATAAACGCAAAGAAAGCTTGATTTTTCCAACAGAGCCTATTTGTGCGTTCCACTTCTGTCTTTGGTTTTGCTACTATACTATAAATCCCGTAATAGAATTCTGGTCGCTCAGACAGTGTTTACTCGCCTATTTTACTTGAATTCTCAAGAAGTTGAAAATGCTCTCGAGGCTGGTCGATTTTTAATTAAGCAATGTCTTTAAAAACTGGAATGGATTGTACGAACAGAGATTGAAAACCTTTTGAGAAAATTAAAAATAGCTGTAATTGTTTAAATAGTAGCTAAGATATTTTAGACTAATTTTTAGAACGTTAAAATTTTCGCGATAATTTCTAAAAATTATCAACTTTTCTTCTTCTTCTTCTTCCTTCCAAGTATTAGGCCAAGGCCTGTTACGATCTTATAGAAAATTTTCCCTCCAGCGTTTGAGGGAAATTCTCATATAAGACTTGAAAGCATAATAATAGTCCCTTCAATTGGTTGCTGGCCAAAGGAAGGCAAGACCAGTGATGGGGTTGCCATCTTATAGCCTCTGGTCAGGCTTTTCTGGAGAAGAAAAGAAAATAAAGGAAAGAAGAAATGGAAGAAAGGAAAGACTCCCTAGCCCTCGGATGCCCTAATAGCGTCGGGGTCGAAAAAACAAGAGTTAACCAAGAGAGGTTAGATAGTAAAGTTAGAAGAGTGCAAAACACAAGTAAGTGGAAGAAAATGTTTTGCACAGCTTGGGCACCTTGTGGTCGCCATCCACATATCCCCTAGATGAGGACCCCTGAGGGGATTATCAACTTTTAATATATCTAATTGAAACATTGTTGGCTCAAAAATATGCTGAGTGCTTTTCACTGTATTAAACATGTATCAACATTAAAAAGTCCACCGCTGTGGTCTGGAGGTAGCGTGCTGCCTTGTCACGCAGCGGGCCCGGGTTCGATCCCCGGTCGGGGCAGTATTTCTGAGTGAGGTTTTTATCGGGGGTTTTCCTCACCTGTAAGACAAATGCCAGGAAAACTTTAAGGCCCAAACGGTCCCCGAAATTATATAGCCATCCTTATCATTATTATTATCATCATCATCATCCTTGACCGGTGTGGAAAACAACGGGAAGCTACCACGCCTACAATTCCCTAGTAAAGCTGCAAGCATAGCATGAAAATGCTATGATTGCAGTGAAGGACTTCCCCTCGGGTAGAATTACTATGGATGGATGGAATATTAAAAATAAGATTATCAGTAACTAAGGTACTGACACCGACGTTTCAAAGAAACGGGACATAAATAATAATATTTCAAATGTTTTCTAAATTCTGTTACAAAATAAAATATTTAAGAAAGCGAACCATAGTATTTCGCAAAATTTTAATATATAAAAATGAATGCTTGTTTGTTTGTTCATACTTTATGCGTAATTTGATTGTGATGGGGCTTTTTGCAAAATGATCAGGAGATTCCCGGGATGAACATAGGCTATAAGAGAGTTATGATACTCAACTCCTACACCTTAAAAATCGCCCTTTGTAGTGGAAACGTGCAAAAGTGTAGCTCTTTGGACGCTAAAACGGCTTACGCTGCCAAAACCATAACAAATGCACAACATTAATGTACACAAAATTGAATATCCAAAAGGGAGAAGAATGTTGGGAAGACCATTGAAGAGATGGAAGGATCAATTCGACCTATAATGAGATCGGAACAGGTCATTGGGCTTAATCCTTGTTGTTGATGATGATGATGAAAATTGAATATCTAAAAAAAAAACTCTACAAAAAAAGCCCGCGATAACATATGTTTATCTCTTACGGATAACTCACAATAACAATTTTTGTCTTTCATTGATTCCAAGAAAATCGAGACAAGTAAGGTAGATTCCTATGCAAGCATAGCAGCACATGGCGGGTATTCTTTTACTGATAACTCAAATAACGAATTTTGTGTTTTAGCTCATTTATGCCAAGAAATCGAGATAAGTAGATTCCCGGGCAACACCGGGTAATCAGCACAGGGAATCTTAAAATAATTACGATATAGCCTACATTTATAATTATTTTTCATTTTACTTATTCAACTAATCATAAGAAGTACATTAATTTTCGTCTTTCAGCTCGTTTATGACAAGAATATTGGGTTGAGTATATACCCAAACAACGCCGGGTAATCAGCACGGGGTATCTAAAAAAATATAAATTTATAATTATATTTCCTTTTACTTATTCAACTAAACATAAAACATATTAATTTTCATTTATTTAGACGTAGCAGCATTACTTATGATAATAATAAAACTAAAGAGAAAAAATTCGGCCTAAACTGTGTTTGAAAACATTAATTTTTCTATTTATTTTCATTAAGTTAAGCGAGAAAAATGCTAAATATAATATGTAATAAACTGTACACTTACGTCTTTGTGGGTATATCTTGTATTTCTCATTTTGACGAGCGTGGTTTCATTCCTAGTAAATTCAGGCTTTTGATTTCTATCTTTGAACTGGATGTGGCATTTGTAATCTGTCCTGTATTCTCCCTGACAAACGTCTCTCGCTCTACTGGCAACAGATCCAGAGAGACCTCTCTCTGTCTCTTTTTTAATGTTTGACTCAATACATCCTGCCATTGGATTTTTGTAATTGTTTGGTAGTCGAAGAAATTAGTACAATCATTTTACTACCATAACTGGCACTGCCGCTGCTACTAACAACATAATCGTCACCACTGTTAGTAGTATTATTACAAATAAAAAATAGCTGACATAGGTATATGGCTAAAGATCTAAAAGAAGAATATGAAAAATGGGGACTTTATATAAACATTATGTACACCGCTGTGGTCTCGAGGTAGCGTGCTGCCTTGTCACGCAGCGGGCCCGGGTTCGATCCCCGGTCGGAGCAGTTTTTCTGGGTGAGGTATTTATCGGGTTTTTTTCTCACCTGTAAGACAAATGTCAGGAAAACTTTAAGGCCCAAACGGTCCCCGAAATTATATGGCCATCATCATCATCCTTATCATTATCATCATCCTTCACCGGTGTGGAAAGCAACGGGAAGCTACCATACCTACAATTCCCTAGTAAAGCTGCAAGCATAGCATGAAAATGCTATGATTGCAGTGAAAGACCTGCCTTCGGGCAGAATTACTATGGATGGATATAAACATTGAGAAAACTAAATATCTGTGTATAAGAGGAGAAATGGAAAATATAAATTTCAACAATGGAGAAGAACTAAAACCTAGTATTGAATGCACTTATTTAGGAACAAAATTTAGACCATTCAGGCGATAAACACAGTGGAAATTAAAAATAGAATCGCACAAACAAAACAAGCAATAAATGCTTTTAAACTCTGTTTGGTGGAGCAAAAATATTACAAAAAATAGAAAATTACAAATATATCAAACCATAATTCAGAACATTTTAACATATGGTGCTGAAGTCTGGCAAATTCCTACCAGGGAAATGAAAAGAATTTTAAGTACAAAAATGGATGTTTTAAGAAGATCAGCTGGAAAAATCTAGAATGGATAGAATACGAATAAAGAAATAAGGGAATTATGGGTGTACAAGAGGAGCCGGACATCATAGACATTATAGAAAAGAAAAGATTACAGTGGTATGGCCAAGTAAGAATGTCAGAGCTAGATTGCCTAAATGAAATGGATCCCAATGGAAAAGAGGAAGAGAGGAAGAACGAAGGAAACATGGATAGAAGGGATACAAGCAGCCATGAATATCAGAAGATTGGAGGAAGATCAATGGATGGACAGAGAGGAATGGCGTTTTGTTTCCGGAAGACGGCGGCAGCAGCCATAATACCGGATGATGATAAAAAATAGCTAAATAATAATACGGTATTTAGTGAATTTTTTCTACCACAGCATCTACTCTTGCAAGTAGATCTTCATCTTACAGTACCTAAGGCTCTTCATATGACTCTACATGAAAACCGGTTAAATGCCACAATTGTTAAGGGACGACATTATGAAACAATGGAAAATTATAATGGACAATGGCCTTAGATTGAACAATAACTCAAGTATTAATAACTTACTTTTCGCCGATGATTTGGTCTTACTACACCATGATGAAGATCTGTTACAATTGGCTGCTTACAAACTAAATGCAATATGTAGCGATTATAATTTTAAAATTTCAATAAGTAAAACAAAAGTAATGGCATTTTGTGGAAGAAATACTCTGCGAGCAAAAATAGTAATTAGAGATGAAATTATTGAAGAAGTATCCCACTTTAAATATTTAGGATGTGATATCAGCTATGGGTACGATAAAGATATTGAACACAAAACACATCAGTTTCAAGCTATCTGTGGTACAATAAATAGAACATTGAATAATAAAGCCCATAAACAAACAAAATTAAAATTTTATAAAACAATGGCTGTCCCTGTCCTTTTGTATGGGAATGAATCTTGGATTACCACTACCAAACAAGAAAGTAAAATCCAAGCAGCCGAGATGAAATTTTTAAGAAGAGTAAAAGGCTGCACTAGGATGGACCAGATAAGAAACGAGGATATCCGTGAAGAACTGCAGATCTACTCCATAAAAGAAAAGATATTTAACAACAAGATACAGTGGAAAGAACATGTAGAAAAGAATGGAAGAAAGAAGATTACCAAATAAAATCTTCCATTATTTTCCAAGAGGAAAGAAGAGATGTCGGACGTCCTCGGAAGAGATGGTCTTAGAGCTATTAGTGAAGACGGAACAGGCAACTCTTGCCTTAAACCAGGAAGTGAAGAAGAAGAAGAAGAGAGTTAGGGAAAGCAATTGGTCTTCTTGGAAATATAAACCTTTCCTTGGATGTCTGGTCTAGATGTACGGTGGCAGATGTGAAGTGTGGTGGGGTGCATACACATTTGTTCACGAATTTTCAAATTGACATCTTCCAAGAACTTCACTAGTACTAAGTAAAGTGATCCCGAACAGGCCCGGAGGCCCTGTGGGGGTAGTAGGAGGTTAAGGCTCCCACTTTTCTAGACAATCGGCACTTTACGTCAACGGGTTGTCAGCCCTGCGTGACGGCCGCCATTACCCCCAGACCAAGCGTCTGGTACTCATTTCAGTTAGAGGCTGAGTCGACCCCAGGGCTATAGTGATGCCAGAGGGTTTGGGTCAGTTTAAAAATCCTGACCCCAACGGGACTTCACTAGTACTACTTGCAGAAATGTTAGTAAAAGTCTTAATGATTAAAAGGGAGGGATTCAAATGATTTTGGTTTCGTCGATTGGTAGTTCTTTATTTTACTTATTTTCCAATAATAAACTCTACTTCAGTCCGAAATGTTAGGTTTTTGTTCAATAACTTACAACTGGGATGTATATAGATTAATCGACACGTTTCTGGACATAGTTTTACGGCTAAAGTAATAATAATAATAATATTCTTGTAAGCCCATGTTTCCCTTAACCCTTAAATTCGTAATGTATCCTTTTAGATACATCAGTTGGTTTAGTTAATTTAATTAATTTAATTTAATTTTTAATAAATCAGAAGAAAACGAACAAAAATAAACCACTCAAATATATGTCTAATTATACGATATACATAATCATAACAGTTATACAAGATTTCGTTTTCACTGCGGTCCGCTACATTCAAATATTTAACAGAAGAAAATTTGTGTTTGCCAATCCAGCCAGAGATTTGGCGATGTCCTCTCACCTGGAGTAGCGTGGCTCATTCCACAATGCTGGATTTCCGACTCTCGGCTTGAAAGCAATGTGGTTTCTGATGTCCTGCTTCAGGTCATCACATCCCTATCTCTGTCCAAATTTCATCACCATTCGCACACAAACGCTAGCGCCGCCAAATAGGCTCGGGTTAAGTGAACTACAACCCCGTAATGATAGCCACTATTAACTTAGCTGCCAAAGAGCCCTAGTGGGTTCTAACATAAGCAGCACACTGGGCGAAGCTAGACTTCGCCTTATCCAGTCAGTCAGTCAGTCAGTCAGTCAGTCAGTGTTATGCCAATTTAAGGGTTAACAAAGATTTAGGCGCTCTCCCCCTACAGGGAAGGATTTGAGCCATACTAATTTAGTTACAATTGTTTTCGTATAGATGTCATATTTGAGTGGTCCGTGGTCAGCGTTCCGTCTCATACTACATCTAGGAAACCAAGGTAGTACTAGGACGGGAAAATTCGGTAAATTTTGCTTAGAGTCCTTTTCGATTCAGGCTTAAGGATTTTTTACGAGCCTGAAAATCTTCAGACTCGGGACCCACGACTTAAAGTCCCTCCCGGAGGACTTGCTCCTTGGATTTTTTCATCTTAAAAAATCCAGACCCCCGACAGGGTTTGAAACCGCTACCCTCGGGACCAGAGGCAAGGGGCACAACACTAGTCCACCGCGGCCGATATCATAAATTAACATATAAGTTTAGGATTAAGTCCTCCCTGGCGCATCATTCCATCCTCATCATATATCATCGGGGCAGGGTAAATCGCCTCCGTCTCCAGGTCCCAATCTCAGAAGTGGGTTACAATAACGCCATGTCAGAGAGAATACCATAATGTGGGGAAACAGCAACGTGGTGGATTTAATAAAAAAACTATTTAAATATTTTAATAAATAAATAAGTACATAAACGTTTTCTAAAAGTAACTTCTACAACCTCTAGAGGCATGTAGGCCTAATAAAAATTATTTATCAAATTCCCTGTATACATTATTAAGAAGAAAATTAATTTCTATAATGGCATAATTACAATGTTGTAAAGCAAATCAATAAAATATTTAAAATTGTATATAATTACAAGTATTTGGAAAATTTTTGTAGGGAGATGAACAGACAGGTGAATGGAGAGACTACATAACAATGAACTACAGAGTCTTTATAGGAAAGTTGGTAGTCAGATGTAAATAAGTAACAGTTAGTCGTCTCATAGACTGCGATGGGCCAGGACATGTTGCCACGTAGGGGAATGAAAGGACTTGTGGAAGCTTTTGTAGGAAAGCCAGAGGGAAAACCGCTCAGTTGGTAGACCAAGAATGAGGAGGCGGAGAATAACATTAACTCTGATTTGAGGGGAGTATATTATACAGGGAATGATTGGAAAGCATTAGCTCGGGGATAGGGATATATGGAGAGCTTATGTCCCGCGGCCATGACTACAGGTTCGATGTGCCAGTGAGTAAGTAAGTAAGTTATATAATATCCACCATCCATAGTAATTGTGTAGGAAGGCAGGTCCTTCACTGCAATCATAGCATTTTCATGCTATGCTTGCAGCTTTACTGGGGAATTGTGGTGTGTGTAGCTTCCCATTGCTTTCCACACCGGTGTGTGTGAGGGTAATGATGATGATGGCCAATGATTTCGGGGACCGTTTGGCCTTTGTAAAAGTTTTCCTGACATTTGTTTTAGGTGAGGAAAAACCCGATAAAAACCTCACCCAGAAAAAACTTCCCCGACCGGGGGATCGAACCGGACCCGCTGAGTGTGACAAGGGGCAAGCACGCACTTCGAGACCCCAGCTGTGGACATATCTATATAATTGCACATTTAATAAAAAAAATCTGAGACTTCTGCGATCTGTGCTTTCATCGGAGATTATTTCTTCCTTTGTCCTGGTATAGCCTGTCGTAGCAATTCTTACTACATTTTCTGCTATCATACTATTGTGACCTACTTCAGATCAGATCTGAAAAAGGCAACATGATGGCGGAAACATTAGCAAATACTAATTAGATGCGGACAACAGAAAATACTCTCAATGGATAATGTAGAATTATGTTTTCATGTATAGCGTCATTAATTATCTAGATCAACGTAGATATAACCTACAATGTGAATAGTTGACTTTTTCCTACTTTCTCCTAAAATATGACTGCAGTATTGAATTGTTCAGTCATGTGATAATATCTTTAACAGCACAATTATGAATAATTAACTATTTTCTTAACTAAATGTTTCTCACTTTAATTATCATTACCTTTCTACTTTATTTACGCTAATTACAGTACATTGCTTTGTAACAGTTACTTTCTAATCAACATTACTCCTCTCACCCAGTACATTTTTTAAAATTTTAATCTATCCTGGTTCCGGGAGTTGAAGAAAAACAATTATTTCATAGGCCTAATATTCATTTTTAATAATTTTAACGATGTTCAATAACTCTGTTATATGTAGATATGTGTTCATCTAATTAAAGGTTATAAGATATTAAACATAAAATTGGTGCCTCATAAGTCAGTCGTCCTCAAGTAAATTATTAAACTTCATTGAGTAGTTCCAATATGGAGGCCTTTCAAAAACAGTGTTTCATCTTCTGCATTTTAACTGGTATTAGTTTCACACACACAAACAGTTGAATAGTATAATGATAAGTTAGACTTCTGACTGTCTTTTGTTTTGATATCACACACAAACAGTTGAATAATACCTACTGTCTGCATTGCAATCTTATATTTTATTACATAAAAATCCCAGATCTAGTCATTATCACAATCTTTTGTTTCTTCAATCTTTTGTTTCTTCTTGTTTGGTAACGTTTGATTACATTTTTCAAACTTTCAATCAACGTCTTGTTGACACCCCAGTGTAGATTTTAATAAGTTAGGAAATGGAGATAAAGGCTTCTAAGCAAAATTTACCAATCTGAATGTTCTATTAATATGTTTTCGTTATTAATTTCTTACATCTCAATGATGGATAAATCATATTTGAAGAGAAAAAAATTATACGCTCAGACCGGGACTTGAACCCGGGACCCTTGGTTATCTAGACCAAGTGCTCTACCAATTGAGCTATCGGAGCAAGTACCGATTTTTTCTCTTCAAATATGATATTGAGATGTATGAAATTAATGATAAAAACATCGAAAAAAGCCGTACTGGCATTTATAATGTAATGTAGCCTATAATTCCCAAATATGTGTCTTCTTATTAAAGAAGCCGCCATTTGCAAAGATAGAAGCAAAGGCTTCATAGCATTTGTTGGGCGGGAATTACAACGTATTTAGAGAAAGATTTGCGTTTAGATCGGTACTTGGTCCGGTAGCTCAGTTGGTAGAGCTCTTGTTCTAGAGAACCAAGGGTCCCGGTTTCAAGTCCCCGTCTGAGCGTATATTTTTTTCTCTTCAAATATGGTTCTAGTAATACCTTATTTGCATGCTAGATGTCTCATTGTGTAGGTATTTTGACAGCATAACATTGACATCTGTGGAAAAATAAGCGAAAGTAAATTAACTTTATAACATTATAATGATATTGCGAAAAGAAAAATTGTCTGAACCAGCAATCGAACCTTGGATCTCTAGTTCTCCAGATTGGAACTGTGTTAAAATAACAGTATTGGAAAATGTTAAATAACATCGTTTACTGCTTATAGAAGTGGTGGTGTAAAATTCTCAAATATAGATACTTCTAAACGAAGCCGGCCGTTGGCGAAGGTTGTGTCATCTACCTGACAGCGGACGAACGAAAATTATAGATTTGTATATGTGGAAATAAATGTTAATGTTTGTGCCAGGTCTAGAATGGTGTAGTGGGCTTCACACTAATCTGGAGAACTAGAGGTCCACGGTTCGATTCCTGGTTCAGACATTAATTTTTCTTTTCACAATATCATTATAATATTATAATATGATCCATTATTGGAACTGTGTTAAAATAACAGTATTGGAAAATCTTCTTAATACATGAAAAATGCGTGTTACGTTGTTTGTCCGCGATGGAATCCTAAACTACTGAACCGATTTTAATAGAATTTTGCACACTGTGTGCAGTTTGATCCAAGTTGAGACATAGGGTAGTTTATAACTAAATTTATAGTCGCATTATTTTTTATTGCAAATTATTTGTTTATTGTTTAATAAAGAGTTATAATTATCTGTGAGTTCCATATGATTCTAACAGATGACGGTGTAAGGTAATTTGGTAAGGTAATTGGTTTAGTATTTAACAAAGAGAGATCCAGGTGGCTGTGCTTTTTGTTGCAACCGCGAATTTCAATTGAATTACAAATATTGATTATTTCATAATTTAAGTGTGTTCAGTGTTTATTTTATTTTCAATATATTGATAATACTATTAATTTCGTGTATAAGTATTAGTTTTAAGTAATCTGGCTGAAATACAGCAACTTAATTTATATTTAACTGGACCGAGAAGGGACCTTGAACAATATGGCGAGTCAGTTCTAGAGACCATGAATGATACGATATCAAGTGAATTTCCGCAAATTGGTATAGGCCTATGTGACATAAATCTCACATTTAAGAAGAATGTCAATTTAAAAATATATGAGGGTCCTAAGGAACGGAATAAAAGAACTGTAAGTAAGTCTGTTAGTTATAATGATATGTCTAATATTACAGAAACAATCTCCATGCCTCAATTACATGAAAAACGAGATGACTATAATATATCACAAGATGATATTACTATTAACGTAAAAATATTTAAAGGCGATACGAAGTTCGCCGGGCCAGCTAGTGTTAAATAAATTAACTTTGCCTAATAACTTCTAACAAAGAAGAGGCTAAGTCCCAACATTGGGTTGTTGCGACATTGTAGATTAGAATAGATTAACGATTAGCATTTTATTATCCACTTGTATCTAGGATATAAACCTAGATTATGTTAATTTCGAGACATTCTATATAAAGTAGCACAGCAGTTATACAGAAGCTGCTAAATCACTGTGATAGTGAACGATGCAATAAATTGCAAGTGTGATACAGTTGTAAATTTATTCGTTCCGCACCCACATCTGTTAAATGGAATGTACTAACCTGGATTTCTTTATAAATAAATGTTAAATGTGGTTCAGTTGTTCAGACTGAATTGTTACACTTAACGTTATTAATACGCTTTCAAATTCCTTATCATTTCGACACACGCTCTCTTCATCTTCATCTTGCTAATGTTACATTTCCGGCATGAAGACGTAAAGCGCATGGTGGTTTATACTAACTTGGCAATGTTAATGCACCAGTTTCTCCTTTCAATAATTATCTACGAATCATGTATTGTTTATTGTTGCTATATTGAATTTACCATAAGCTAGTAGCATTTTCCCAGATTAAAAGCCTATATTTTATATTATTAATTTTTAAATAAATTTTATTTATAGAGATAGATAGATGGAAAGCTCTGCGGCCATCACTTAAGTGTTGGCAGTGAGCGATCCATTTTGGTCCTCCTTAATAGGTAGAACCCCGGATTCCTGTAAAATACATTCAAATTCAAATTTGAAGTTAATTAGCAGAGTGAAGTTGGAAGCGGATCTTTTGGGGTTCTATTCCAACATTTGCTTTTTGGATTGAGGGAAACCACTTAAAACCTCAATCAGAACAGTCGATCACGCGGGATCTTGCCAAGTTTGGCTTTCGGATGACTCTATATTGGGAGGACATCCAGGCTTCTCTTTATTTAAATATAACGTGCGTACATTTCAGATTATTACAATTATTCATACAATTATGGTAACGTGCATTTTTTATTTTTTATTTTTACTCTTCAGTTGTTGTTGCTGTTCTATCTGTAGTTGTCAGGTGACGTCAGTTTCTCTGGAACTGGTGGGATGAACCTGTAGCAGTAAGATTAGTTATTAGTTTTAATTTGTTGTATTAATATATTTTATTAATGCACATTATATGCCAATGTTGTAATTATAATTGAATATATATTATTTATAGAAAAACATACTTACATATGTTTTATATTTCAGATTGAATAATAGAAATTAGTTTCCACGATTATATTCCATAATAATAAAAAGTCTGGTTAAGCAGGAACTGTATAGGGCCCTAAACGAAGCGAATTCTTCGGCAAGACAAATTTATTGTCCGATTTTGTTGATTTACGTACTTACTTTAATTTAATTAAATAAAAATAAAACTTAAAAGTTTTATGTGATTTTTATATTTATTAAATTATAATTTAGTTACAGCTGTTTCGGCACTTTGTACCTTCTTCAGACATGATAAATTAATTAATTTTGTTATTCTAGTACATAACATTAATTCAATTTATAAATTAAATAAAAATGAAATTTTTGAGATCTGTTAAAGGGTGCACTAAGGAAGACAGAATTAGAAACACAGAAATAAGACAGGAACTTGAAATATTTGCAATAACTGATAAAATAGATACATATAGACAAAAATGGAAGCAACACATGGACAGAATGAATGAAGATAGATATCCAAAACAAATAACAAAATACAAACCTAAAGGCACCCGAGATGTGGGCAGACCTAGAAAGAGATGGGCTGAAGTCGGAACGGGTCAACAGACCTAATCCATGAATGCAGATGATGATGATGATGATGATAAAATAAAACTTAGTTTTATTTGATTTTCATATTTATTAAGATATAATTCAGTGACAGCTGTGAAATCGAATAAAACTAAGTTTTATTTTTATTAATTTATAGATAGGGATTTTCATCAAGTAAACACCAACTCATTTGATTATTAATTGAATTGATTATTTATTAAAATGTATTGCTGTATGCCAAGTTTGGTTCAGAAAAAATAGAAATGCGGTCAGTAGAGTGCACAAGCGCACACACGTTATATATATAATGGCAGTTTTCAATAACTACTTCGAAGGAATGATAAAAATGAAAACAACTTTTTTTTCCTCGTCAGAACAACTTCAATAGCTTCATCCTTTCGATATTCGCTGAAATGTATGTAACAATCAATTCGAGAGGTAACTGGTTTAAATCCGGGCTCGGAGCAGAAAAACCCGACTTATTGTTTCTTTCTTGGCTGCCAAGTTATTTAATCAACACCACCCTTTCATAACATGTCTCTTCACTCTCTCTATAGTGCGGCAAGTCTAGAAACTCCTTGATATCATTAAAATTAAATCGGTAGACTGATACGGGGGAAAAAAAAAAAAAACACGACAGGCACAACAATTGAAATAAGGGCTGTAAAAACCTTCTGGCCCGCCTTCTGGACGTTTTCCATCTGGTTTTCCTACAATGAGTTTTCATGCCCCTAATTTATTTCCCGTAAGTCCCACATATCCTGCCCATAGCAATCTATGGGACTTAGTTGTTCTTACTACATCTGGTTTCCCGTAAAGATAATGTAGATCACTATTATTCAACTTTCTTCATTCACCTGTTTATAAGTCCAACACATTTCCTAAGAATTTTATTCTCAAATACTCTCAATATATTCTCCTCCCATAAAATAAGAATCCATGTTTCGTATCTATAGGCCTATAACTGAAAAAATAACAGTTTTATACATTTTTAGTTTTATGTTTTTTGAGAGAAATTGGGAAGACGAGTCCATGTAATGCGTATAGCACGCGTTATTATCGCCTCACTATGATGCTTAACAAGCGGCTCGCTTTGTTTCCCCACAGCTGTTACATGTTATTAAAGTACAAAGATCTCGACTGCCGCGACTACGACGATGTTGCACATTGCTATTCTTCCCTCAGTTTCAATTAAAACTTGGGAACGATGTGGAACATTCGATACAGTTATAAAATTGTATACCGTAATTAATGGTATAATTATTAGTGATTTATTATGATATGTAGCTCGAATAATAATACAATATCTACATATTAGTTTAATATATAAGTGATTTCAACATGGGAAAATATTTCAGACCGAACAGTTAATAATAATAATAATAATAATAATAATAATAATAATAATAATAATAATAATAATAATAATAATAATAATAATAATAATAGATATAATACTATTTTCAACATGATTTTATATGGATATTAAATTTATGTAGACCTACAAGCTATATAATGTTGGAATTATTATTTATTTAATAAATAAATACATAAAGTAAAGTAAAGTGATCCCACAACAGACCCGGAGGCCCTTGGGGTAGTAAGGAGGTAAGGGCGCCCACTTTGTTCTAGACAATCGGCACTCTATGTGCAGCCGGGTTGTCAGACCCTGCGAGTGACGCGCCGCCTTTAACCCCAGAACAAGCGTGTCTGGTACTCATTTCCGTTAGAGGCTGAGTCGACCCCAGGGCCATAGTGCCGCCAGAGGGTTTGGGTCAGTTTAAAAATCCTGACCCCAACGGGACTTGAACCCTCGACCCTCCGGCTTGTAGCTCAGTGCCTTAACCACTACGCTACGGCGTGCCCCCAATAAATAAATACATATACAATGTTAATTTTAAAAGTTAAACAATACCAAATTATAACATAAAAATTATATGATAACATAAATAATCAATGTCTTCTGTCCTTGTGTAATAAACGCCCACAGCGCTATGAGAAACGTGACAACACCGCATGCCAAGCAATGCCGCGCGGCACCCGATTTTATATAAACTGTTAACCATCAGAGTGAGGCAGTAATACCAGAATTGAGCCTGTTTAATACCTTTCTAAATAGTGATATGAAATTATTTTTCGTAACGAAGAACTGCCAATAGACAAAATTAAAAATGATTTAAAAATATACACAGATGATGCAAATTATTTAAAAAATGCAGTAGAATATCCTTACGTTTCGAAAGCATCTAATTTGATAATGATAATTTCAATCTATTAAAACAGATGGAGACTAGAACATAAATAAATTAATATAGGCCTATAGGAAGTTTCGGACAGATTCACGAAATCTACATTTGCAAATTTGTATGTTCTGAAATTTTGAAGGAGGATGATGAGATGGAGGTGGAAGAGGAGGAGAAAAAATAAAAAGAAGACTAAAAGAACAAAGTTTGATTTCAAAATTCTTTGCTTTCTTGATTCTGAGATTAATGTTTAGGAACTACATTTATACCTTGACAGGATACAGGCCCACAAGACGTACTGTCTTTTACTCGATTTTATTTATACATGATTTGATTTGAAATATTAGTAATCGATATCATGTTGCTCTATAGGGATTCATCAAGCAAAGTCTGAAATAATTGATAGAGTTGTGAAAATCACCTGGAGGTACCTTCATGGACTTGAACCTGATTTTTTTCCAAAAATAGCCAGGACGTAAATTCAAATGTGTTCGCACATAGTAGTCTTCAAATTCAAATTTCTGGAATTTTAAACCATAATATAAATGTGTCCATCACTGTGGTGTCGAGGTAGCTTGCTGCCTTGTCACGCAGCGGGCCCTGGTTCGATTCCCGGTGGGAACAGGCTCCTGGGTGAGGTTTTTTCGGGGTTTTTCCTCACCTTTAAGACAAATGTCCCCTAAAATCATCCTTATCATTATCATCATCGACCTTCACCAGTGTGGGAAGCTATCACACCTATAATTCCCTAGAAAAGCTTCAAAACATAGCATGAAAATGCTATGATTACAGTGAAAGACCGGCCTTCGGGCAGAATTACTATGGATGGATAGATGGAATGCAAATGTCTTCTTCTTCTTCTTCTTCTTCTTCTTCACTTCACGGGCTAGGCAAAAAATTGCCTGTTCCGCCTCACAGTTGTTCTGTCCATCTTTTCACTGGCCTTCCTACATTTCGTGAACCTCTTGGCTTGTAGTTGAATGCTGCTCTTGGTAATCTTGTTACATTTCTTCTTTCCATATGTGTAAACCATTCTCTCTATATTCTCTGATTTTCTCATTCAATGTGTATATATTTAATTCTGTTCTCATATCTTCATTCTTTATCCGATCCAATCTTGTGCAGCCTTTTGTTCTTCTTAGGAAGTTCAGTTCTGCGCTCTGTATTCTACTTTGTAATTTTTTGGTCATTACCCAAGTTTCGCAGGGACTGCCATAGTTTTATAAAACTTCAATCTAGTATCTCTTCTTGTTTTATTCTTTAATGTAAATGTTCATATCAATAATTCATCTGTAACAATCGTAGTGTCGAAAAATAAAGGGTGCGTCCACTTCGTGGCCTCCCTTATAGGCTCTGCTTAAGAGTAGGCTCTGGTAAAATTCTCTTCTCGTACATTTACAATGGAATAACATCTGAAACAAGCCACGTAACACAAGATAGCGTTCTGTTTGACATTTTAGGGGTAATTACAGGGAATAGAAAGCAACATCTGCCACACCCTCAACCAATTTATTTCTGTTCACTTTGGAGGTGTTACTGGGTGAGTGTTACGAGGGTGTGCAAGTGCCGTGGTCTCCACCCATGGCAGCTGGACGTAGGGGAAAACCTACCGTGGGGTCGTTATTTAAATTTGTTGTTGTTAAGAACCAGCAGGAACTCTGTTGTCCATACTAACTGAAGATATACTTATGGATAACACATTTCCTTATTTATTCTATACATAGAAAATGACCCAATCTCTTCGTTTGGAGTGATTTTCATCTCATGTATCTAGGGTTATACAAACCGTGTAAAATTACATTTATCACAACGTTCCTACAGTTTTTAATCTTACATTTCGGATGGACAGAAGGCCTACACGTCATATTGGGAACATAATAGAAATGTGTATGGAGGTAAAGTGATCCCACTACAGGCCTCAGGAGGCCCTTGGGGTAGTAGGAGGTTAAGACTCCCACTTTTTCTGGACAATCTGCACTTGATGTCAGCCTTGCCTTTACCCCCAGAACAAACGTCTGGTACTCATTTCCGTTAGAGGCTGAGTCGACCCCAGGGCCATAGTGTCCTTACTTATTCAACTAAATGAGAAAAAAAAAACATTTATGTAGGTGTAGCAGCGAATGCCGGGTATTAGCTAGTGTTATATACTATAATATCCCCGCGCATGCCTTGATATCATGAACTCGTGTTTGGAAATTAAGTAAAGACGATAAAAAATACAGGAGCATTTATTATTACTAGAAACGGAAGAGAAAATTAATTGTTAAATCGAATAAAATTATTAGTGTAAATTATAACGAAGATAATTTAATTGTTTAAAAAATTGTTAGAAAGTAAAATATAAGTTAAAGTAGAAAATTAAATTAAGTAGAAAAATTATCAGGGAGAAAGCACGCTGTTATAAAACTCAATTATTTTATTTATTAAGTAAAGAAGCTTAAATAATTTTATGGGACAAGAAGATCCTATATAGTTTAATAATTGTATTAATATATAACTTATTTTAATAGATATTTCCATAATTCTGGGACACGCTGTAGCGTAGTGGTTAAGGCATTGCGCTACAAGCCGGAAGGTCGAGGGTTCGAGCCCCGTGGGGGTCAGGATTTTTAAACTGACCCAAACCCTCTGGCGGCACTATGGTCCTGGGGTCGACTCAGCCTCTAACGGAAATGAGTGCCAGACGCTTGTTCTGGGGGTAAAGGCGGCCGTCACACAGGGCTGACAACCCGGCTGACATCAAGTGCCGATTGTATAGAAAAGTGGGAGCCTTAACATCCTACTACCCCAAGGGCCTCCTAAGGCCTGTAGTGGGATTACTTTACTTTACTTTTTTACTTTTATTTCCATAATTCTGTATCATATGCCAGAGTATGAGATTTTACATTTAGAATGTTACCTATATGTCCTATAAACACCTCAAAGGGATTGAAACAAGGGTGCAGTCTATCACCAATTTTATTTAATATTTATGTAGAATTTATATTAACGAAATGGAAACAAAGCTGCAAAGGTATGGGGATCCCAATAGGCAATAGATTTTTGCTGACATTACAATTTGCCGATGATCAACTGGTTTTAGCGCAAGACAATTTTGATATGGAATTCATGATAAAAAGGTTGAAAAACACATATGAATCATGGGGTCTCACAGTAAATTTACAAAAAAACAGAATATCTGGCAATAAATAGCAATGAAAGAGAAAACTTAGTATTGGAAGATGGAATCCAATAAAGCAAGTGAAACAAACTAAATATTTGGGAATGATTATGGATAACATCGAAGGTATAGGCAAAGAGAACATAAAACATAGAATTGAATTGAGTAGCAAAATAATATCATCTTTAAATTCCATATGGTGGGATAAGCATATTTGGAAAGACACAAAAAAATATATTGGTAAAACATTGGTGGAATCTGTTGCAATGTACGGAAGTGAGGTATGGACAATCAATAAGTACTACAAGAATAGACTAATAGCTGTAGAAATGGATTATTTACGAAGAAGTGCCAGAAAGTCTAAATTAGAACGTGTCACAAATAAGGAAATTAGAAACAAAATGGAAGCAGAAGAAAGCATAATTGAAAGAATTGAGGAAAAGGAATAAAGTGGTTAGGACATGTTTTAAGAATGGAAGATGAGCGATGGCCGAAGCAACTATATGAATGGCATCCTAACAGAAAGAAGAAAAGAGGAAGACCAAGGTTAACATGGAAGGAAAACATGAAGACAGTAATGCAAGCTAGAGAGCTAAGCATCGAAGATGCCCAAGACCGTAGGCTTTGGAGGTTTGGCACGGGAAGACGGCAGCAGCTGTAAAAACCCGAAGATAGATAGATCATGTTACCAACCATATTATTTATTTATACCCGAAATTGCTTTAAGTCCACACATGCATGCAACGTGTCACAAACATTTTACCGTATTTTACGGACTATAAGACGCACCTGAATTTTTAAGCAATTTAAAAAGAAGTAACATTTTTACCATTTTCATTATTAGATTGCAAAGCCAGACTAAAATAAATTCTTAGTTTATCAAACCATTCTGATCTTTAAAATCCGTGAAAATGGCCATCTGAACTTTCTTCTTCTTCTTCATCATCGTTCTCCTCTTCATATATAAGCTGGTCTTCACTGCCATCGAGATCATTACTTACGCCGCATTTCCTGAAAGATTTAACAATAATGTCTTTTCTCACTCTAAACCATGGCTGTTTTATCCACTGGTACATTTGTTTGATTGTATGTCTTTTAAAGCGTGAATTCGTGTTGGGTTTCATCCATCATCCATTTGTTCAAGTTCACTTGCATCCTAGACTGCAATGATGCATCATAGGCTAGACTGTGTTGTGGGTTTGTGATGGGGCGGGAGGGAGACAGTGTTAGCAAGCTTGTGAATCCCCGCAACTCATGTTCGTCGCATCGGTTCACTGCTGCAGCCAGTTGGGTCCAATGTTTCCAGATAGAGATAATTCCGCGGCATCGAATATATGGTAATTTTTAAGAGTGGCGGGAATTTTTAATCAAATACTGGACATTTTTATATTAATTTGTAGTATTAGACGCACCTGAATTCTGGAGGCAATTTTTCGAAGATAAAAGTGCGTCTTATTGTCCGAAAAATATGTTAAAGGCATCTTTGAAGGAAGTCCTTCTTCGAATTATCTTCATTCGACTTAACCCTTAAATTGGCGAAACAATAATTTCTCATGCCAGTTATTCAAATGTTTCGGACCGCAAAGAAAACAAAGTCATATAAAACTCTAAGATATTATTGTAGGCTACATTATTACGTAATTTGACACAAACTTAAGTAATTTATAATCATTTGTTTTTTATTGTTTTATAAACAATAATAATAATAATAATAATAATAATAAATTAATGTATCTTAAAAGATATATTGTGAAGTTAAGGGTTAAAATTGAATGCCAATATAGTATTATAAATTAAATGTTTACGAAACAGAAAACATAAGAAATACACTGTTTTATTAAAGATGACACTTACTTACTTACTTTACTCACTGGCACTATCGAACCCGTAGGTTAATGGCCGTGCGGACATAAGCTCTCCATACATCCCTATCCTGAGATAAAATTTTACCCCAGATGAACCCATGTCCGCATTTCTTGATGGTGTATTTTTACGGTGAAAGATCGTCACTCTTTCGTCCAAGGTACTTTTTTCATCTGACTTATCACCTTCGACCAGTCCGGCATGGTTAACCCTATTGGCAGCAATGCTACCGCCGGCATAGCTCTCAGGATCATTTAAGCACGCAAGCCACTCCACCACGACAAGGTAAAGATACCATGGAGGGAAAGTAAAGTGATCCCACAACAGGCCCAGAGGCCCTTGGGGTAGTAGGAGGTTAAGGCTCCCACATTTTCTAGACAATCGGCACTTTATGTCAGCCGGGTTGTCAGCCCTGCGTAACGGCCGCCTTTACCCCCAGAACAAGCGCCTGGTACTCATTTCCGTTACAGGCTGAGTATACCCCAGGGCCATAGTGCCGCCAGAGGGTTTGGGTCAGTTTAAAATCCTGACCCCAACGGGACTTGAACCCTCGACCCTCCGGCTTGTAGCTCAGTGCCTTAACCACTACGCTACGGCGTGCCCCCAAAGTAAAGTGATCCACAACAGGCCCGGAGACCCTTGGGGTAGTAGGAGGTTAAGGCTCCCACTTTTTCTAGACAATCGGCACTTTATGTCAGCCCTGCGTGACGGCCGCATTTACCCCCAGAACAAGCGTCTGGTACTCATATTAAAGATGACACATTAATGATAATATCTAGCTCAAGTTGTGCTATTTAAAATAGATTAGTTTGTCTCTTAACAAGTTAAATATTTATTCTTTCCACTTTTAGAAATAATGCGCTCTTCTACTAATTAATTTGTACTTCCGTTGCAAGAGGATAATTACTTTTCTCCTACACAGCCGTGAGTCATGCTTAACATTCCCATGTGAAACCAATTGTACCCACGTTCGGTATACATTTTATTGCCAAGATGTTAGGACTGCCTCTCTGATCGTGTACGAATGTGTCCTACACGCTCGCACACGTATATCGTATTATATGCAGGTAGCATACTATTATGACACGTTAAGTCATATATATATATATATATATATATATATTTTCTCAACTTGTGTTCATCGTAGGATCTGGTCAAGGGATGAGATGAGATGAAGCCCCTTATATAGAGGTCTGTGAATGAGAAGAGTGTCTTTATAGGAAGCCAGATATAATAACCCCTCAGGGGTCCTCATCTACGGGATATGTGGATGGCGACCACAAGGTGCCCAAGCTGAGCAAAACATTTCTTCCATTTACTTATGTTTTGCACTCTTTTAACTTTACTATCTAACCTCTTTTGGTTAACTCTTGTTTTTTCGACTCCGACGCTATTAGGGTATCCGAGGGCTAGGGAGTCTTTCCTTTCTTCCATTTCTTCTTTCCTTTATTTTCTTTTCTTCTCCAGAAAAGCCTGACCAGAGGCTATAAGATGGCAGCCCCATCACTGGTCTTGCCTTCCTTTGGCCAGCAACCAATCGAAGGGACTAGTATTATGCTTTCAAGTCTTATACGAGAATTTCCCGGGTGGGCCGTCCTATGAAACGCTGGAGGGAAAATTTTCTATAGGATCGTAACAGGCCTTGGCCTAATACTAGGAAGGAAGGAAGGAAGGAAGGAAGAAGAAGATCATCATCATCATCTTCATTCATGGATTAGGTCTGTTGACCCGTTCCGACTTCAGCCCATAGGAAGAAGAAGATATAACAGTTAAGTCTCGTAGACTGCGATGGGCAGGGCAAGTTGCGCGTATGGGGAATGAAAGACGTGCGTGGAAGCTTCTTGTAGGAAAGCCAGAGGAAAAACGACCAATTGGTAGACCAAGAATGAGGTGGGAGAATAGCATTAGCTATGATTTGAGGGAAGTAGATTATACAGAGAATGATTGGAAATCATTAGCTCAGGATAGGGATGTGTGGAGAGCTTATGTCCGCGCGGCCATGAACCTACGGGTTCGATAATGCCAGTGAGTAATTATTATGAATGATATGTTAAATCTCACATTATTTAAACAATTGATCAAATTAATGTGTTATTCTATTCTATAGTGATCTGCCCTATGCATTACAGCTAACTAGGGAATTATAGTTGTGGTAGCTTCCCGTTGCTTTTCACATCGAGGATGACAGTGATGATGCTGGCCAGATCATATTTGGGGACAATTTATTCCTCAAAGCTACATGAGATTTGTGTTACAGGCGAGGAAAAAACATCGCCCAGAAGCTTGTCCGACCGGGAATCGAACACGGGCCCGTTGCGGGACAAGGCAGCAGACTACCTCGAGAACACAGCGGTAGACTAATGTGTTATTAATGTTGAGTTAAATGAATACTTTACACGTTAATTGCATTATAATTTATCATTTCAGCCTGGACAGTTTACTTAACGGTTACAATTAATGAATTACTTATCTTCTAACATTTGTTTCATATTTAAATAAATAATAGTTTTAAAAAACTAAAACAACACGCTTTATTATAAAACCGAACTAAAAAATGAAAAATAATTTTCATTTCCTCTTTTGTATGGTAGCGAAGTATGGACGTTGAAACAGAAGGATATACAGAGACTTAGATCTGCTGAAATGAGATATCTTCGGAGGACTGCAGGATACACACTACTAGATCACAAAAAAATGAAGACATCTTAGAAGAATTACACATGGAATCTTTAGAAAACAAAATTTCTGATTATAAGTCAAGATGGATGCAATATGTTCATCGAATGGAAGATCACAGAATACCCAAACAAATGTTAAGATATCAACCTGTAGGAAGAAGAAGACCAGGACGTCCACTGAAAAGACTTTTGGATGGTGTTTCTCTTGAGGCCGAAACAGGTCAACAACTGACCTAAATTCGTGAATGTACTATGATGATGATGAATTTGCATTTCCAACATGCTTGGGATAAAATTAAAGTGGTCAACAAAAAAAATCATCTCCAACACATATAGAATAAAACTAGAGTTATCAAAAAAGAAAATCATTTTACCATCAAAAGCGTGGGGTGCTCTATATCAATTAATTAATTTGATAATAAACAGATATTGGTAAAAGTAAAGTCTCTAAGAAGAAAATGTAAAAATGATAAAAAGTACCCCACGCTTTTGATGGTAAAAGTATTTTCTTTTTGTTGATAATTCTAGTTTTATTCTATATGTGTTGGAGATGATTTTTTTTGTTGACCACTTTAATTTTATCCCAAGCGTGTTGGAAATAAAAATTATTTTTCATTTTTTAGTTAGGTTTTGTAATAAAGCGTGTTGTTTTAGTTTTTAAAACTATTATTTATTTTTTGGTTTTAATATTTACGGAATAAGATAAAAATGTAAATATCTAAATTCGATACTATTGTAGTATGTGCTAAAAGTAGGCCTAATGCCCTTCTAAAAAAAATCCTTCCCGCCGGATTTGAACCAGCCACTTATGGAGTACTGAAATTATATACTACTAGAGTTCACCGTTCTACCAACTGAGCTCTTACAACGATTTACTAAAAAGTCGACAAGCCCGCAACCTATTATACCAGTTTTCATTTTTTTAATTTTCTTATCTTATCTGGCTTCTATAAAGACCACGCAGTTCACTGTTATGTAGTGTTCTATAGTCTATTCACCTGTCTGTTCATCTCTCTTTGGTCCAAAATTTTTTCCTAAGAAATTTATTCTCAAATAATCGTAATCTCCTTTAAAGTAAGAGTCCATGTTCCACACCTATATAATAATCCTGTAACTGGTACAATAATAGTTTTATATATTTTCAGTTTAACGTTTTTTGAAAGGAGTTGGGACATCAAGAGTTCCTGTAATGCATAATAACACGCATTTCCAGAATTGGGCCTATGTTTAACTTCTTTGTGCATCTCATTCCTATTTGTGATTATTGTTCCTAGATATTTGAATTCAGCCACTTCCTCGAAATTTCCTCCATTTGTCATTAGTTATAAATATAAGCTATTTATAGTAATAAATAATAATAATAATAATAATAATAATAATAATAATAATACTTAATTTATTCTGGCAGAGTTAAGGCCATAAGGCCCTCTCTTCCACTCAACCAGCACAAATACAAATAAATATTTGACAAATATAGATATACACTATACTAATTATAAACAGTTAAATATACAATAAATGTCGCAATGTAAATTTCATGTACAAACAACATTTTATAGGGTAACAACAATAATGATACGATAATAATAATAATAATAATAATAATAATAATAATAATAATAATAATAATAATAATAATAATAATAATAATATAAATATGATACATTATACGGGAAACACCAATTAATATATATTTATATATACCTTACACTGGATAATAATGAAGTCGAGTTTAGAGCAAATATAAATTTAGATTTCTTTTAAAAGATGCCAATGTCCGGCAGCCCCTTATTTCTTGTGGTAGGGAATTCCATTTGCTAGAAGTGAAGATGGTATATGACATGGAGTGATGTGATGTCCTATGTTGCAGTATATTAAGTAAGAGACTATGTTGTGATCTTGTGTTTAAGTTATGGTTTGAGGATAGATACTGGAAGCGGGATGATAAATAATTGGGAATCGAGGTATGTAGGATCTTAAATAGGAGAATTAGACAGTGCGATTTTCTTCTCTCTTTTAGATGTAATTATAAATATGCTATTAAATTATTTATTCTGAATTCAAATAGGTATAACTGTTGCAAAATTGAATTGAACTAATCAGGTCCATGGAATCAGGTTTGCAGTCAATTTACAGCTCTTGAAATGTGTGTTGAATAATGTGTAACATGTCATTGTACCTATATTGTGTGTTTGCTGCAGTGGGCTTATTCGAATGAACCCGTTTCTAGCATTGTGCAGCTTTTTGACTGCAGAATGGGGTCACATATGGGCACGAGTGCATGCACGTGTTCTTTCACCAGAGTTTATTAAATCCCAGACTTGTGAACGTTGAACAAGGAATGCGTGTCAGCATTTTCCATTTCAAGCACCTCTTCATGGCACTCCTTAAATAGTCGTAGTCTTCTGCAAACCATAAAGCAAGTATTGTGTGAAACAAAAATAACCATTTTCTCATTTGTAGCGTGGTGACGAAAGAGACAAATGTAACTATTATAAACCCAACTGGATTTCTTAGGACCTTCGGGACTTGGAAAATCTGGTAGCGTTTATCCAGCCGAGCGTTAGTATGAGGATGTACAGTTATACATGTTTTGAAATAAACAAATGGAGTCTTATTTTAAATTATTTTATTACTAAGTATAAATAATTAGAATCCATAAGTATTCTAGCCCTAAATAACTAATCTAAGCCTATATTAAAACTAACTACTTTCTGGGGTTTGAGAGAGAGGGGGTTGTGGAAGTTATAATTCTACCCTAATCTACATGTTTAAAAATGTTATATCCCTTTTGAAAATTTACTATCAAAATAGTTAATTGTACTTGATTAGATTTCGAAAATCCGGAATACATATTAAGAAAAAATGGTAGCTTACTCACCCATCAACACCTCTGGTTGTCACACATCAACAGACACGAGACCCTCACTTCTCAAGTATTATATACTCAATTTGACCTCTAGTTACCCTAACTGTACTCACTAACATTCCAATAAACTAAATGTAGGGATGTTTACAGTTAGCTAAACAAAACTTTGCTCTGAACTATACCATGTCTAAACTCTATTTCAACAGACTTTGCTTGAATAATTAAATAATCTATAAAACAATTAAAATCTACATAAAAGACTATGTATTCATAACAGTAACATATATATTATCCCATTGCTGTCAAGCAAATTATATTAATTCACAAAACCTTAAAAGCAATACACATGTCCATAAATCAATTCTTAATAGTTTACTTTTTTTGTTTGCTTATTCTATAGCATATCAAATACCTTAAACTAAACATATGGTACCAAAAGACAACTAACTAACTAACTCACTGGCACTATTGAATCCGTAGGTTTATAGCCGCGCAGACAAGTTCTCCATACCTCCCTATCCTGAGCGAATGTTTTGCAAACATTTTCTTATAATATACTAGAAGTTCCGGCCACGCGTTACTGTGGCTAAGGTATACGTTAAAAATTTAAATTAAGTTGCTGTCTTTCAGCCAGATTACTTAAAACTAATACTTACACACGAAATTAATAATATTGAAAATAAAATAAACACTGAACACACTTAAATTATGAAATAATCAATATTTGTAATTCAATTGAAATTTGCGGTTGCAACAAAAAGCACAGCCATCTGGATCTCTCAATAAACCAATTACCTTACCAAATTACCTTACACCGCCATCTGTTAGAATCGTATGGAACTCACAGATAATTACACCGCCATCTAAATAATTTGCAATAAAAAAATAATGCGACTATAAATTTAGTTATAAACTACCCTAAGTCTCAAGTTGGATCAAACTGCACACAGTGTGAAAAATTTTATTAAAATCGGTTCAGTAGTTTAGGATTCCATCGCGGACAAACAACGTGACACGAAATTTTTATATATTAAGATATATCCACCGCTATGGTCTCGAGGTAGCGTGCTGTCTTGTCACGCAGCGGGCCCTGGTTCGATCTCCGATCGGGACAGTTTTTCTCAGTGAGGTTTTTATCGTGGTTTTTCCTCACCTGTAAGACAAATGTAGGAAAATTTTAAGGCCCAAACGGTCCCCGAAATCATATGGCCATTATCACCATCATCATCCTTCACCGGTGTGGAAATCAAAGGAAGCTACCACACCTACAATTCCCTAGTAAAGCTGCAAGCATAGCATGAAAATGCTGTGATTGCAGTGAAGGACCTAATTACTATGGATGGACATATATATATATATATATATATATATACACATAGCGTTCTGCCCAAGATCAAGTCTGTCACTGCAAACTCAGCATTCTCCACTCTTTCTTTAACTCTGCTTTCCTTTTTGTATCCGCGTACAAACCATTTAGCCTATTTTAATATTCTCTATCATCTGATGTCTTTTTCTGCCCCTAACTTTCTTTCCGTTGACCATTCCTCAACTCGTTTTCAACTCAGGATCGGGTCGAGGGATGAGATGAGATGAGCCCCTTATATAGAGGTCTGTGAATGACAAGGGTGCCGGCCGACCACGCCTGACGCACCATCACAGAAGTAGATGAACGAAATTAATGAGATGAGTATGGAGAAATGGTGGAAAGAAATTGTGGCAGGGGAAAACGGGAGAAAAACCTGCCCAAGCTCCGTTTCGTCCACCACGAAACCCACATGGGGACTCGATCTCGGGAATCCAGCGATGAGAATCGAGCTTCTAACCGATTTATAATATACTTCCCTCAAATCATGGTTAATATTATTCTCCCACCTTACCTGTATTTTTTTCTTTCATCCCGCTCATTGCCTTCGGCCTGTTTGGCATGGGTAACCTTTCGGCAGCAGTGCAAAATTGCGAATCAAACCAAATAGACAAATAAATATCATAGTAAAACAAACCTTATTGTCACTAAGCCTAAAGTTCCTTGTTAAAAGCCACCGCCGTCGTATTTCACTTGCCGCTATATCTGTTATAAATGCCGCCCTAGCCACGATCAGTGTTCTATTGTTTCAACTTGTCATTCGTTGCAATCATTTTGATTCAATAATACCCGTCTCTTCTGCTTTGTTGCCAATTTATAATGTCGAGTAAAAAGAAAGAAAATTAGTACTGCAGCAGAAAAAAATAGTGTTGCCGCATAAAGTAAAAATAGAAATGCTTGATCGTCTACTCATTGGCGAGTCGTTTACGTCTATATCACGCTGTTCAATGTTAATAATAATAATAATAATAATAATAATAATAATAATAATAATAATAATAATACTTTATTTATTCTGGCAGAGTTAAGGCCATAAGGCCCTCTCTTCCACTCAACCAGCACAAATACAAATAAATATTCGACAAATATAGATATACACTATACTAATTATAAACAGTTAAAGATACAATAAATGTAGCAATGTAAATGTCATGTACAAACAACATTTTATAGGGTAATAACAATAATGATACGATAATAATAATAATAATAATAATAATAATATAAATATGATACATTATACGGGAAACACCAATTAATATATATATATATATATATATATAATATATATATATATATTACTTACTTACTCTTACTCACTGGCACTATCGAACCCGTAGGTTCATGGCCGCACGGACATAAGCTCTCCAAACATCCTATCCTGAGCTAATGCTTTCCAATCATTCCCTGTATAATCTACTTCCCTCAAATCATAGTTAATGTTGTTCTCCCACCTCATTCTTGGTCTACCAACTGGGCGTTTTTCCTTCTGGCTTTCCTACAAGAAGTTTCCATGCACGTCTTTCTTCCCCATACGCGCAACATGTCCTGCCCATCGCAGTCTACGGGACTTAACTGTTCTTATTATATCTGGCTTCCTATAAAGACCATGTAGTTCATTGTTATGTAGTCTTCTCCATTCACCTGTCTGTTCACCTCTCTTTGGTCCAAATATTTTCCTAAGAACTTTATTCTCAAATACTCGTAATCTCCTTTCCTCCCTTAAAGTAAGAGTCCATGTTTCGCACCCTATATATAACTGGTAGAATAATAGTTTTATATATTTTTAGCTTAACGTTTTTTGAAAGGAGCTGGGACATCAAAAGTCTCTGCAATGCATAATAGCATGCATTTCCAGAATATATATATATATATATCTTACACCGGATAATAATGAAGTCGAGTTTAGAGCAAATATAAATTTAGATTTCTTTTAAAAGATGCCAATGTCCGGCAGCCCCTTATTTCTTGTGGTAGGGAATTCCAGTTGCGAGAAGTGGAGATGGTATATGACATGGAGTGATGTGATGTCCTATGTTGCGGTATATTAAGTAAGAGACTATGTTGTGGATCTTGTGTTTAAGTTATGATTTGAGGATAGATACTGGAAACGGGATGATAAATAATTGGGAATCGAGGTATGTAGGATCTTAAATAGGAGAATTAGACAGTGCGATTTTCTTCTTCTCTCTTTTAGATGTAGCCATGACAATTCGTGGAATAATGGAGAAATGTGATCGTATTTTCGAACATTAAATATGAATCTGATACACATATTATGGACACGCTGCAGTTTGTCCGACAATCCGTCTCTTATGTCAGTTAGTAGAACGTCACAGTAGTCAAAATGCGGCATCACTAAAGTTTGGATTAAAATTCTTTTAAGAGTTGTAGGAAGAAAGTGTTTAAGTCGCTTTAGGGAATGCATTATGGAGAAGATCCTTTTAGATGTTTGTTTTACTTGCACATGCCAATTTAAATTAGAATCTAAGTAAAATCCCAAGTTTTTAACCGACGTCGGTATAAGGAATTTGTTCATTATCTAATATGACAGCCGGCATATTGCCATTGTTTATGAGGTGTAATAGCCTTGGATGTCCGATAATTATTGCTTGCGTTTTGTTTACATTTAGTTTCAGCCCATATTGTCTGGACCATAAAGATATATGCCTGAGGTCAGTGTTTACTTTGTCAATATATTCATTTATTTCGTCAGTTGTACGATTCATCGAGAAATCCGAAAGCAAAATAAGGAATTCTATCGCTTAATTCACAGCCGAATATCAATCAGAATTGAAAGACCTTTTAAATGCGGCAAAACAGGAACATTTACTAACTTGTTTAAGCCCTTGCCTAAACCTGACAGTAATAATTAATAGAAATTGTTCAAAATCTCTCATTAATTGATTTGATTTTGATGTTTTTAAATTTATTTTGGAACCTTGGAACGTATCCCCTCTACACTCATATAAATTACCATTCCGTATTCACGGTTTCTGTATTCGCGACGTATTTGCGGAACATATCCCCCTCGAATAAGAAGCTTTTACTGTACTGTCGTATGGATGCTATAAAAACAGGATTTCAAAAGCAGAATTCGATTCGAATTTTACAAATGACTTCCACTGCGCATGAAAGCTGGCGGTTGTGTGTTCATTCACTACAGGTCCGGGGTATGGTGACGTCCTTCCATCGTAGTTGTGGTCTTCCTAAAGGCTTGCTGAGGTGTCCAGTCACGTACTTTCTTCACTAATCTACTATTCTCCATTCTATCTATGTGATCGTTCCAGTTTAGTCTTCTATCATTTATCCAGAGGTTTATAGGTTCAATTTCACTTTTTTCTCTTATAACAGAGCTGCGAATTTTCTCTCTCAGCGATTTTCCTACGATTTTCCTTAAAACTTTCATTTCGATTGTTTCATTGATTTGTTTTGTTTTTTTGAGTTTCTGTTCGGCATTCGCAACCATATTTTAGAACTGGTCTTATGACAGATTTGTAAAACAAATGAACATAATTATAATAATATAATGTTACTTACTTACTTACTGGCACTATCGAACCCGTAGGTCCATGGCCGCGCGGACATAACCTCTCCATACATCCCTATCCTGAGCTAATGCTTTCCAATCATTCCCTGTATAATCTACCTCCCTCAAATCATAGTTAATGTTATTCTCCCACCTCATTCTTGGTCTACCAACTGGGCGTTTTCCCTCTGGCTTTCCTACAAGAACCTTCCATGCAAGTCTTTCATTCCCCATAGTGCAACATGTCCTGCCCATCGCAGTCTACGATACTTAACAGTTCTTATTATACCTGGCTGCCTATAAAGATCATGTAGTTCATTGTTATGTAGTCTTCTCCATTCACCTGTCTGTTCATCTCTCTTTGGTCCAAAAATTTTCCTAAGAACTTTATTCTCAAATACTCGTAATCTCCTTTCCTCCCTTAAAGTAAGAGTCAATGTTTCGCACCCATATAATATAACTGGTAGAATAATAGTTTTATATATTTTCAGTTTAACGTTTTTTGAAAGGAGTTGGGACATCAAGAGTCTCTGCAATGCATAATAGCACGCATTTCCAGAATTGAGCCTATGTTTAATTTCTGTGTGCATCTAATTCCTATTTGTGAATATTGTTCCTAGGTATTTGAATTCACCCACTTCCTCAAAACTTCCCTCATTTGTCATTAGCTGTCCATTTCCATTATATAATGTATTTCTACGTGTGACCATATATTTAGTTTTATTGATATTCACTTCCAGTCCCAATTTCTTAGTATAATAATATAATGTTATTGTAGTTAAGTTCTTTATAAATTACAAGGTGTGAGGAAATCTCATTGATGTGCAAATTCCAGGTGCCGTTATCTCATTTGGACCATTCCTGCTTGTAAACACAGGCTGATTAACACTCGAGTGACACCGGGTTTAATCGTCTCTCATAGGTGTTGCTCACTCTACCGTAATCATCTGGTAATGCGTTAACCCTCTGTTACACTATCAAGCAACTTTGATAATAGAATCTCAATTTAAAAAATCATATTTTACCACTTTCGAAAATGAACTGTAGATCTCACTTGTTTTCTCAGAACAACGAATGTGATTTATTAAAATTAATAAATTTACTTTATTGAGTATAATGCTAACTAACTAACTAATATTGAACACAAAACACATCACTTTCAAGCTATTTGTGGTACAATAAATAGAACATTGAATAATAAAGCCCATAAACAAACAAAATTAAAATTTTATAAAACAATGGCTGTCCCTGTCCTTTTGTATGGAAGTGAATCTTGGATTACCACTACCAAACAAGAAAGTAAAATCCAAGCAGCCGAGATGAAATTTTTAAGAATAGTAAAAGGCTGCACTAGAATGGACCAGATAAGAAACGAGGATATCCGTGAAGAACTGCAGATCTACTCCATAAAAGAAAATATATTTAACAACAAGATACAGTGGAAAGAACATGTAGAAAGAATGGAAGAAAGTAGATTACTAAATAAAGTCTTCCATTATTTTCCAAGAGGAAGAATAGATGTCGGACGTCCTCGGAAGAGATGGTCTTAGATCTATTAGTGAAGACGGAACAGGCAACTCTTGCCTAAACCAGGAAGTGCGAAGAAGAAGACTAACTCATTCACTGGAACTATCGAACCCGGAGGTTCATGGCCGCGCGGACATAAGCTCTCCATACATCCCTACCCTCAGCTAATGTTTTCCAATCATCCCCTGTATAATCTACTTCCCTCAAACCATATTTAATGTTATTCTCCCACCTCATTCTTGGTCTACCAACTGGGAATTTTCTCTCTGGTTTTCCTACAAGACGCTTCCATGCACGTCTTTTATTCCCCATTCGTGTCACATGTCCTGCCCATCGCAGTCTACGAGACTTAACTATTCTTATTATATCTGGCTTCCTATAAACCATGTAGTTCAATGTTAAGTAGTCTCCTCCATTCACCTGTCAGTTCATCTCTCTTTGGTCCAAAAATTTTCCGAAGACCTTTATTCTCAAATACTCGTAATCTTCTTTCCTCCCTTAAAGTAAGAGTCCATGTTTCACATATAATAAATATAATATAATATATATAATATAATATAATATAATATAATATAAGATAATATAATAAATATAATATAATATAATATAATATAAATAAATATAATATAATATAATATAATATAATATAATATAATATAATATAATATAATATAAAAAATATAATATAATATAATATAATATAATATAATAATATATATAATAAATATAATATAATATAATATAATATAAATAATATAATATAATATATAAATATAATATAATATAATATAATATATATAATATAATATAATATAATATAATATAATATAATATAACTGGTAGAATAATAGTTTTGTATATTTTCAGTTTAACATTTTTTAAATGAGCTGGGACATCAGGAGACTCTGTAATGCATAATAGCATTTCCAGAATTGACCCTATGTTTAATTTCATTGTGCATAATGTATTTCTATGTGTGACCATATATTTAGTTTTTTGATATTTACTTCCATTTACTTCCGTTCATAATATATACTTGCATTATAATACAATAAGTAATATTTAAACCTTTCGTCTAATGCCATGTTTTACCCTTGAAAAATTATTTGTTTCAAGAAATGTTTTTTTTATACTGTATTATGCATTAGTATTTTTTATAATTTTCAAATCGCATTGTCAATCCAAGTTAAAATTGCCAATTTAAAAAAAAATAATAAGCCTTAAGATAAATTAAGGAAACTACAATGAAACAAAAATCTGTAGAATTGGACATAGCGTATTTTTATCTCATTCGTTGATTTTCTTGTTGAATATTTTTATCTCATTCCTTGGTTTTCTTGTTATGTTTAATTAGATTTCCTGTTTATAAGTTGAATTTATTGCACAAAACGTAAACTTGTTTACCACTCATAAATAATGTGGATATTGCAGTTATTTTATGTATAGGTGTAGACATCAAGTGGGGATAATACTGTTGGCTTACAGTTTATTAGACATTGGCTAGAGCCACAGAAAAATTAGTATATCCATTCATCCATAGTAATTCTGTCCGAGGGCAGGTCTTTCACTGCAATCATAGCATTTTCATGCTATGCTTTGCAGCTTTACTGGGAATTATAGGTGTGGCAGCTTCCCGTTGCTTTCCACACCGGTGAAGGATGTTGATGATGATAATGATAAGGATGATCATGATGATGGTCATATGATTTCGGGGACCGTTTGGGCCTTGAAGTTTTCCTGACATTTGTCTTACAGGTGAGGAAAAACCCCGATAAAAACCTTACCCACAAAAACTGCCCCGACCGGGGATCGAATCCGGGCCCGCTGCGTGACAAGGCAGCACGCTACCCTCGAGACCACAGCGGTGGACACATTTCTCTTACTACAATATTAAATTTTATAAGCTTGAACATAAAAATATAAGGTTGATTTTGGTATGCTGCGTTACTTTTCTGCCCGAGGGCCGGTCATTCACTGCAATCATAGCACTTTCATGTTTTGCTTTGCAGCTTTACTAGGGAATTATAGGTGTTGCTAGCTTCCCGTTGCTTTCATACCGGTGATGGCCGGATGATTTTTTGGAGATTCTTGGGCCCTAAGCTTCCTGACATTTGTATTACAGTTGAGGAAAATCCCCGAAAAAAACCTACACAGGAGCCTGTCCTTACCGGGAATAGAACCCGGGCTCGCTGCGTGACAAGGCAGTACGCTACCTCGAGACCAAAGCCTATATGATATGAGGCAGAATTTTTCCTAACGAGGGCAACTTGTGTAAGGGCGAGTCTAGTTTTCTCATGTGTTCAGCCAGGTCATAAAACATATTAAATTATTTGTAAGTATAAAAGTAATGTGTTTGGTGTGTTTTGCAGTGAATTCTTATAAACAGGTGGTTGCCATGGTCCTTTCTAGTTTTGGGGTTTCTTACTTACTTACTCACTGGCACTATCGAACCCGTAGGTTCATGGCCGCGCGGACATAAGCTGTCCATACATCCTTATCCTGAGCTAATGCTTTCCAATCATTCCCTGTATAATCTACTTCCCTCAATCATAGTTAATGTTATTGTCCCACCTCATTCTTGGTCTACCAACTGGGCGTTTTCCCTCTGGCTTTCCAACAAGAAGCCTCCATGCAAGTCTCTCATTACCCATACGTGCAACATGTCCTGCCCATCGCAATCTACGAGACTTGAAAGTTCTTATTATATCTGGCTTCCTATAAAGACCATGTAGTTCATTGTTAAGTAGTCTTCTCCATTCACCTGTCTGTTCATCTCTCTTTGGTCCAAAAATTTTCCTAAGAACTTTATTCTCAAAAACTCTTAATCTCCTTTCCTCCCTTAAAGTAAGAGTCCGTGTTTCGCACCCATATAATATAACTGGTAGAATAGGCCTAATAGTTTCATATATTTTCAGTTTAACGTTTTTTGAAGGAGTTGGGACATCAAGAGTCTCTGTAATGCATAATAGCACGCATTTCCAGAATTGAGCCTATGTTTAATTTCTTTGTGCATCTCATTCCTATTTGTGATTATTGTTCCTAGGTATTTGAATTCAGCCACTTCCTCAAAATTTCCCTCATTTGTCATTAGCTGTCCATTTCCATTATATAATGTATTTCTACGTGTGACCATATATTCAGTTTTATTGATATTTACTTCCAGTCCTAATTTCTTAGTGTTACTCAATAGTGTGTGCGTGTTGTCCTTTAGTATTCTCCTCGCTATCGGCCAATAATACTACATCATCAGCATAACTAACAGCTTATTAATACCATTCAGTTGTAAGCCTTCCTCATTCTCTAAGGATTTAATGGCATGCTATAGTACAAAATGAAATAGTAGAGGAGATAGTGCATCCCCTTGCTTCAACCCATTCTGGATTTCAAAAGTGTCCGAAAACTGTTTGCCTACATGCAAGTTTTGGTGTTTCTCGGATGGATTTCTAAGAGCGTAAAGATCCCGAGTCTGGCTTTCTTCAGAAGGTGCAGTGCCATAGATTGACGGCATGTAAAAGAATCTCAAGCCGGAAATACGAGGCCTCTGAGCAAAATTAGTTGACACTTTCCCAAGTAGATTTGAAATTCGATGCTAATGACCTGAGTTATTAAAGAAAGTTTTTAAAAATTGTAACTACTGCTGATTGCAACTATTAATCAAGATAATTGCTAAGGTTAAAAGTGAATAGATGATAAAGTAATTTACCCGTGTGTTCGTAAATTTGTAATAGGCCTATAATGGTAATCTAATATATAAAAATGATGTTTGTTTGTACTTTATGCGCGGCCATACCGTTGATCCGATTGTGATGGGGCTATTTGCAAAATGTTCAGCAGATTCCCGGGATGGACATAATCTCTATAAGAGGAGTTGAGATACTCAACTCCTACACCCTTAAAAATTCCCTTTGTAGTGAAAAACGCGAAAAAGTACCTTTTTTCCTATATGGCTTACTCTACCTAAAACCATAACAAATACACATAGTTAATGTACACAGAATATCTCAAAAAACCTCTACAAAAAAGTCCGCGACAGCATATATTTATCTTTTATAGATAACACACAATCGCCATTTTTGTCTTTCATTGATGCCAAGGAGATCGGGATAAGTAGATTTCCGGGCAAGCATATGCTGCCATACCACTCATCCGATTGTCATGAGGCTTTTTTGCAAAATGTTCATGATTTTCCCAGAAAGGTTATAGATTATTGTATTGTATTGTATTGTAAGCCTATATTTTCCTTTACAGAGATTTAGGCGCTCTCCCCCTACAAGGAAGAATTTGAACCATACTAATTTAGTTACACTTGTTTTCGTATAGATGTCATTTTGAGTGGTACGTGGTCAGAGTTCCGCCTCATACCGACATCTAGGAAACCAAGGTAGTAGTAGGACGGGAAAATTCGGTAAATTTTGCTTAGAGGCCTTTTCATTCAGGCTTAAGGATTTTTTACGAGCCTGAAAATCTTCAGACTCGGGACCCATGGCTTAAAGTCCCTCCCGGAGGACTTGCTCCTTGGATTTTTCCGTCCTAAAAAATCCATCGACCCGGCCGGGTTTGAACCCGCGACCCTCGGGACTAGAGGCAATAAGAGAGTTTAATGCTCAAGCCCTTCACCCTTAAAAAATCGCCTTCTATAGTGAAAACAAGTAAAAAATGTCGCTTTTTGTAAGCTTAAATGGCTTACGCTGCCTAAACCATAACAAATACACAAACTGATTGTACAGAGAATTGAATATTAAAAAAAAACTCTACAGAAATATCCTTTTAAGGATAACTCACAATAACCATATTTGTCTTTCATTGATGCCAAGAAGATCGGGATAAATAGATTCCCGGGCAAAGATAGCAGGGCACGGCGCGTATTCTTTTATGGATAACTCAAAATAACGAATTTTGTCTTTCAGCTCATTTATGTTAAGTACATCGGGATGCGTAGATTCCCGGGCATCGCCGGCAAATCAGCACGGGTATCTAAAAATAATAACGATATAATTTATATTTATTTTTCCTTTCACTTATTCAACTAAATGTAAAAACACATTAACACATTTATTTAGGTGTAGCAGCGCACGCCGGGTATTAGCTAATTATAAATACAATAACGATATTAAAACGCCATAGTCTTAGCTAAAAAGTCTAAATTAGCCAAAGAAAAACATTAATCTAAGGAGTGAAAATGTAAAGGTGTTCTATTAAAAGACACGAATGCATTAGAGATCATGAATCAAGTAAGTAAAGTGATCCCGCTACAGGCCCGGAGGCCCTTGGGGTAGTAGGAGGTTAAGGCTCCCACTTTTCTAGAGAATCGGCACTTTATGTCAGCCGGGTTGTCAGCCCTGCGTGACGGCCGCCTTTGCCCCCAGAACAAGCGTCTGGTACTCATTTCCGTTAGAGGCTGAGTCGACCCCAGGGCCATAGTGCCGACAGAGGGTTTTGGTCAGTTTAAAAATCCTGACCCCAACGGGACTTGAACCCTCGACCCTCCGGCTTGTAGCTCAGTGCCTTAACCACTACGCTACGGCGTGCCCCCGATCATGAATAAAAGGACCCACAAATTCTCAACGACGACACGAGAAGAAGGTAAGATAACTCCGACCGTCTCTACTCCCAAGAATGTTGTAGATATTCATTGCAAGGACGTTTGAGTGAACCGAGAGGCCTCTTTGCACACGAATGAGGGAGAAAAATATTGAACTCTTCATCCTATAAGATCGAATTACGTTGCTTAGTCAGATGTCAGGGTCTGAGGCAGAATTCACCTTTTAACCCTTAAATTCGTAATGTATCCTTTTGGATACATCAGTTGGTTCAATTAATTTAATATTTTAAATAAATCAGAGGAAAACGAACAAAAATAAATCACTTAAATGTGTGTCAAATTATACAATATACCTAATAATAACAATTATACAAGATTCCGTTTTCACTGCGGTCCGCTACATTCAAATAACTAACAGAAGAAATTTGTGTTTTGTCAGTTTAAGGGTTAAGTCAAATATGAAGTGAATGGATCTATTGTAGATACCTAGATTCAAAGCGATCGATGGAGTTGTTTTCGTGTGAGGTGAACGGAAATACAGTCATAACAGGCACACAGAGACATGCTATTATACCGTAAATTGCTTGTAATTTGTATGACTATGCTTAGGTCTACACTGGGTACTGAAAACACGTTTCGTTTACAACTTTGTAAATCCGATGTATCACGCAATCACTGGTGCAAATTACACATTCTCTGTTTGGCCTGAGGAAAGCAATGTTGGGAAGGCACTACATCCATGTATGTAATAAAAATGAATTCGTATTTCGCTGCTTGTTCTTTCCTCTTATCAGCATTTGATGATTTGCTATTAGACCTTGTGGGCAAACAGTATTTTTGGGTAGATAACTATTTACATCTAGAAATATGTCAGCTTGTGTTTTCGGACATACTGGTATTTGGATATATTTAAAAATATACAGCCAATATACCCAATTCACCAATTAATAATTAAAAGAGTCAACATGTTTCTACAGCGAAGCTGTCATTTTCAAGACTAGATATCAGTCAATATTTAGTATTGAAAATGACAGCTTCGCTGTTGAAGCTTGTTGACCTCTTTAATAACACTGAGCAACAAAAAATAAACTTTTTGTCTCAGAAAGAAAAATATGTGATTCTGATAGTATTTCTTTCTCCGATATGATATTTGAATATCGGTTTTTCTCCATGACGCAAGGTTTCCGAGAACCGGAATTATAATTTCAAACACTTTAATATTCTCTACACACCTAACTACACAATATTCGAACATTCGGACTCACCTAGAAAGTAAGAAATGACGATTTTCTGCTATATTTCGCCTGTGGAGCATCCCTCTTGATGGTCCAACAATAATCGGCCAACATTATTAGGATTCCATTTGCCTTGATATCTCTTTTCCATAGCTGAAATCTCCTGAGTTAGCTCATTTGGTTTTATTTTACAATGGGCAAATGGACGAAAAAAGCTTATTAAAAATAATTATTTAAATCCATTAATTGAAATTGAAATAAAAAGAACTGTGGGTGATGGAGAAATCCGAATACATATTTGAAATACATATTTGAAAACACGATAAAAAAAACTGCATTAAGTACAACTATTGGTACTTATGAGACAAAAATTATGTTGATCAGTCTACGTAGTCTTGCAAATGACAACTTCACTGTTGAAACATGTTGACTCTTTTAATTATTAATTGGTGAATTTGGTATATTGACTGTATATTTTACGATTTTATCACTAAGAAGATCATTAATGTATTAAATTGGATATATTTGTTCATATTGTTTCTACAAGCTTTGCTTGTACGTAACGAGACCTTGGTGTCTACAGTTTTAAACCGATATTTAGTTCACATTCATTGAATATCATTTTAATGAATATCGAAATTATCATTAAGGATGAAATAATTGCAAAAATTAAATTCCAACCCACATTTGGATAATTCACAAGGGAACTGTCAACATTTGCACGTCGAAACCTGCCTTGATATTTCTCTCAGATAAGCGTTGTGATGTACCAAGGTCGTGTCGAAGAAACTATTTGCCGCTTTTAACTGCAAGGCACATAATTCGAAGCTAGAATCCAGCAATGGCAACCCACTTTGTCGAACCCCTTGAAATATTTTACGAACCCTGGGTTCGCGAACCATAGGTTGGGAAACGATGTTTTAGAGGATTCTTTGTTTTGTATCAGCATTTTTCCTTTTTGAACCCGATTTCTTTATTTGCAAGTTCATCAGATTCGCCATCTGTTGAGATGCTGTAGCTTCTGAAAAAAAAAAAAATGCTAGAATCGTTTTCCGTTTTCAAATCCCGACCTCATGAGTTTAAATAACTCATTGTGTCACGCTCTTGAAAGATCACAGAATTGAACCAGCGAAACTACAATAGCAGTGATCGTGTTAGAATAATTTTAAAAAAGCAATTCCAGGATCTGAATATACCAGTTACAATGGAAGCAAGTTGCATAAGAGGGAAGGTGCTATTATAAACGTATCAAGTTGTCGCAACAAAAAAACACGTTCATGGCTGCGAATCCTGATAGCTGACGACGATGATGACGCAGAGGATGGCTTCATGAAACCGAATAGAGAGGAAGTGACGGAGAATAAGAGAAGCCCTTATTGTAGTAGAGCATGTGGACTCCTACACACATACACACACACATATGTACACATTTCTGCAGTGGTTAATATCCTGTTAACAACTTCACATGTGCTTCTAGAAGTCAACATTAGTCTCTTTTCATTTCTGTAAAACTACTTCCTGCACAACAATGCCTGGCTGTTATAATGAAATACTCAGATAGTGGTTAAAGTGATGTTAAAGAAGATAGCATTATACTAAAAATAGACATAGGAAATTTAGGCATTAAAACATTATTTTAAGCACATAAAGTGTTACAAATATGTAAGAAAATTTGGCAATACATTTTCTTCCTCTTCTTCTTCTTCACTTCAAGCGCTAGGCAAAATGCCTGTTCCGCCTCACAGTTGTTCTGTCCATCTTTTCATTGGTCTTCCTACATTCCTTGAACCTTTTGGTTTGTAGTTAAATGCTGCTTTTGGTAATCTTGTTACGTTCATTCTTTCTACATGTCTAAACTATTTTTCTCTATATCCTTTGATTTTATCATTTATGGATATATATAAGTCTGTTCTTATATATTCATTTTTTTAACCGATCCATTCTTGTGCAGGCTTTTGTTCTTCTGAGGAAGTTGCAATACATTTTAAAACGTTTATAAATGTTACAATGAAATATTGTTTTCTTTTACATAACTATTAAAGAAAGCAGTCCAAGATGGAACTATTTATATACTTCCAGAAAAGACTAGGAAATATTATTTATGTATTTGAAGGGAAAAATATACGCTCAGACTGGGGTTTATACGAAATTCAAGGACTGGTGTATTTTACGTTTTGTTGAACCACTAGGACCAATGTTATGTTTAGATAGCGTATTTTGTGTTTTGTTAGAATATAAAGTATAGGTCCACCGCTGTGGTCTCGAGGTAGCGTGCTGCCTTGTCACGCAGCGGGCCCGAGTTCGATCCCCGGTCAGGGCAGTTTTTCTGGCTGAGGTTTTTATCGGGCTTTTTCTTCATCTGTAAGACAAATGTCAGGAAAACTTTAAGGCCCAAACGGTCCCCGAAATCATATGGCCATCATCATCCTTATCATCATCATCATCCTTATCATCATCATCATCCTTCACCGGTGGGGGAAGCTACCACACCTACATTTCCCTAGTAAAGCTGCAAGCATAGCATGAAAATGCTATGACTGTAGTGAAGGACCTGCCTTCGGGCAGAATTACTATGGATGGATAAAGTATAGGTTTTGTTGCCTTAGTAACTGCGAACTAAACTCACTGATTGTTATACGTAGTAGTAGATAAATAAATTGATCTTCTTCTTCTTCTTCACGGTATAGGCCCATCGTTCCGGCTCAATGCTCCATCGCTTTCTTGATCTGCCAGGATCTCTTCTCCCTCGTTGTTTGTACGTCCAAGCCTGCTTCGGAAGTCTGTTGTTATCCATTCCTTGCAGGTGTTCAGTCCATAGCTTCTTGTAATTATAGATGTGATGTATAATTGGTATTATTCCTAACTCTTCTCTAATAGTTTCGTTCCTTATATGATCTCGTCTTGTACATCCCTTAACTATTCGTAAAAATTTCATTTTTGTCGATTGAATGTTGTTAATTTCTTTCTGTCTCAGGACCCAGTTCTCACTGCCGTATAATAGAGTAGGGACTGTCATAATCTTGTAACATTTCAACTGTGTTTCCTTCCTCGTTTTATTTCCAAGTGTTCGCCTAATTGCGCCACACATAAGTTGGTAAGTTTTGTTTGAATGTATCTTCTTCTTATATACAAGAATGAATGTTTGTTTGTTCGTACTTTTTGCGCGGCCATACCGTTGATCCGATTGTGATGGGGCTTTTGTAAAGTGTTCAGGAGATTCCCGGAATGGACATAGGCTATAAGAAAGCTGTGTATAATAAAGTGTGCATAAATAATCTTCTATTGCTGACGATGTAATCATAATACAGAAAAATGAAGACGACTTACAGAAATCAATGCATGCATTAAATGAAATATGTAAATTATACGATCTAAGATTTCTGTAAGGAAAACGAAGACATGGCTTTTAGAGGAAGAGATCCAGTGAGATCCAAAATTATTTAGAAAATCAAAGTATAGAACAGGTGTCTAGTTTCAAATATTTGGGCTGTGATGTTGGCTACAATGTGGAAAGAGATATTGACTCCAAAATAAATAAATTTCAGACGGTGAGTGGAACAATACAGAGAACATTCAAAAATAAAAATAGAAAAGAAACCAAGATAAAAATGTATAATGTTATGGCGGTTCCCACAATATTGTATGGATGTAAAACTTGGGCTCCAGTGAAAAGACAGAAGGATAGAATAGAGACGGCGGAGATGAGGTTCCTAAGACAAGTAAAAGGATGTACAAGACTTGATAGAATAAAATTAATATAAAATTATAGAATATTCACCTGAAAGGTCCGTCTCCTCAACTTAATTAATCATTTAACTGTAGCGCTTTCGGGACTTGTCCCATCATCGGCAACTCTTACACCCTTAAAAACCGCCCTTTGTAGTGGATAACGTGAAAATAGTAGCTCTTTGGACGCTTAAATGGCTTACGCTGCCTAAACTATAACAAATAGACAAAATTAATGTACACAGAATTGAATATCTTAAAAATCTCTACAAAAAGGTTCACTACAGCATATTTTATCTCTTACGGATAACTCACAATAACCATTTTTGCCTTTCATTGATGCCAAGAAGATCGAGACAAGTACGTAGTTTCCCGTGCAAGCATAGCAGCACACGGCGCTTATTCTATTACGAATAACTCACAATAACGAATTTTATCTTTTAGCTCATTTATGCCAAGAAGATCGAGATAAGTAGATTCTCGGGCAACACCGGTTAATCAGTACGAGGAATCTTAAAATAATTACGATATACATTTATAATTTTTTTCATACAAGTTATTCAACTAAACATATGAAGTACATTAATTTTCGTCTTTCAGCTCATTTATGCCAAGAAGATCGGGATGAGTAGATTCCAGGACAACGCCGAGTATACAGCACGGGGTATATAAATTAATTACGATATAAATTGTTACTTTCACTTATTTAACTAAAAATAGAACACGTTAATTTTCGTATTTCAGCTCATTTATGTCAAGAAGATCGGGATAAGTAGATTCCAGGGCAACGCCGGGTAATCAGTACGGGATATCTAAAAAATATAAATTTATAATTATTTTTTGTTTTACTTATTCAACTAAACATAAAAGCACATTAGTTTTCATTTATTTAGGCGTAGCAGCGCACGCCGGGTATTAGGTGGTATAAAAATAACTACTGCATTAAAGTTGAATGTAATCATCGTCATAAACTTAGTTTCTATGCTTCTTACACAATACTAATCGCCTTATATAATACTGCGCATTTTATGGAATATTTTATATTAAAACCTTTATGGATATGAAACATAAAAATAAGCTTTAATTGCGAAATGAACTCAAGTACTTAATTACAAGGAAATTGCGTTTGAATTCCTTCGTGCTCTGTCATGTACTTTTACCGGTAATTAATTGTCACATCGCTGTTTGAGTTTTCTATTGTAAGAGACTTATACGTGTAAATGTCTGGAAATTCTTCCTTTACACTTATTAAACCTAGAACGTTTCAAGGAAATTCCATTTCACAGACAATTTATATTTGATATTGTGTAAAATGAAATTGGTGTGAATAACAATACACTGAGAATGCAATATACCTGATTTGACATGTTAATGTGGAAATCCCACAAAACGATTTACATAATTTTAATGTTATTTTGCTTCTATGTTAATGTTGTTTAACAATGTTTATGGTGCTCTCATTGTATACAAAAAGGACTAAACTTGTTAAAACCCCTTTAGGTTTATAAAAATTATAATTTTACTGTGTATTTGATTTGCGAAGTTTAATCACAAACTGGAATGAGATGCACAAAGAAATTAAACATATGCTCAATTATGGAAATGCGTGCTATTATGCATTACAGGGTCTCTTGACGTCCAAACTGCTATCAAAAAAACGTTAAACTGCTAAAAAATATGAAACTATTATTCTACCCGTACGTCCAAAGCGCGATGTGGTATCGAGGTGTAGCGTGCTGCCTTGTCAAGCAGCGGGCCAGGATCGATCCCCAGTCGGGGCAGTTTTTCTGGGTGAGGTTTTTATTGGGGTGTTTCCTCACCTGTAAGACAAATGTCATGAAACCTTTAAGGCCCAAACGATTGCTGAAATCATATGGCCATCATCATCATCATCCTTATCATTATCATCATCATCCTACACGGCGTGGAAAGCAACGGGAAACTACCACACCTGCAATTCCCTAGCATAGCTGCAAGCATAGCATGACAATGCTATGATTGCAGTGAAGGACCTGCCTACTGGCAGAATTACTATGGATGGATTCTACCAGTTATATTATATGGATGCGAAACATGGACTCTTACTTTAAAGGAGGAAAGGCGATTACGAGTATTTGAGAATAAAGTTCTTAGAAAAAAATTTGGACCAAAGAGAGATGAACAGACAGGTGAATGGAGAAGACTACTTAACGATTAACTACATGGTCTTTATAGGAAGCCAGATATAAGAACATTTAAGTCTCATAGACTGCGATGGGCAGGGCATATGGCACGTATGGCGAATGAAAGACTTGCTTGGAAGCATATTGTAGGAAAACCAGAGAGAAAAAGTGTAGTTGCTAGACCAAGAATGAGGTGAGAGAATAACATTACTATGATTCGAGGGAAGCAGATTATATCGGGAATGATTGGAAAGCATTAGCTCGGGATAGGGATGTATGGAGAGCTTATGTCCGCGCGGCCATGGACCTACGGGTTCGATAGCGCCAGCCAGTTAGTTTATTTGCGAAGTTTATAATTATCTGTGTATCGTAATGCTATTGGAGAAACAATAGTGATAAATAGTATAAGATACCTATTATTTAATTCCAGTTAAAAACCTTAAATTAAGTCTGAAACTGCGTATCAGTAACCACATGATTCCATGACTGTACTGTCGTACAATTTTACCCATTTTACCTGTTTCGGTACCTATCCATCCATAGCAATTCTGCCCGAAGGCAGGTCCTTCACTGCAATCATAGCATTTTCATGCTATGCTTGCAGTTTTACTAGGGAATTGTAGGTGTGATAGCTTCCCGTTGTTTTCCACACCGGTGAAGGATGATGATGGTGATGATGGCCATATGATTTCGGGGACGGTTTGGGCCTGAAAGTTTTCCTGACACTTGTCTTACAGGTGAGGAAAAACCCCGATAAAAACCTCACCCAGAAAAACTGCCCCGACAGGGGATCGAACCCGGGCCCGCTGCGTGACAAGGCAGCACGCTACTTCCAGACCAAAGCGGTTGACTTGGTACCTTTACTAATAGCTAAATTGTCCTATGTCATATGACGTTTGAATAACCCTTTACAAAAATTTAATTATTAATTTAGGAAATATGAATATTCAAAATAAATAAAATTAATATCCTTTAAATATGAAAAAAAAATCAATAAGACAGCTCGGAAGATAGCGTTCGAAGTTCACGTATAGGCCTATGCAATGTTCCGAGTTTTAATCACATGATCAATATTTCTGGCTCAGATATTATGTTTCTTTTTCGTTACTTTCTATTTGTTTTCTTGGACTATTTAACTCGTGCCCTAATGAGAGTCAATGACCAATCACGCTTCAATGAATTTTGTTTTACGACCAATGACAGTCGTGTTTCAGCTCGATATTTATCGAATTATGTTTACCAAAATAAAGAAAGCCCCTCCTTTTTAATATTCTGAATATGTCACAACATTATTTGCAGTTACTGACTCTCCAACAAATACGTTGAATATAGAAAATAGTGAACAGATTCCTTCGAACTACACATTTGATAATTGTATGTTCAATAATTGTGTTTTTAAAGAATTATTTTACTGAGTTCTTTGCTAAAAAATTCTTCTTCTTCTTCTTCTTCTTCTTCTTCTTCTTCTACTACAAGGTTTAGGCTATGCAGCCTGTTCCGGCGAAGTTAAAAGTGGAGTCCATCTTCTACGTGGTCGGCCAACATCTCTTGTTCCTCTGGGGTGGATTTCTCAACCGAAGTCTAAACTACGACCGCGGTTTTCCAATTATTTATTGTTTCCATAATAACCATAAAATGACTGAAAATTCACAGAAATTGTTATGAAACCATAGACATGATTCAGACATTTTTTTTGTAATTAACAGCCGTAGATTGTCAGTTTTTATGGTTGTTATGGAAACAATACAAAATCGGAAAACCACGGTCGTGGTTTAGATTTTGGTTGAGAAATCCACCCCTGGAATTATACAGGAAGGTTCTTTTTGGTATTCTTTCGTTGTTCATTCTCATTAAGTGTTCTGTCCATTTCTTATTATTTTCGCTGATGTTATCTTCGATTTTATATATATTTAATTCTTCTCGTATAGTTTCATTCCTTATTCTATCCGCTCTTGTGCATCCTTTCACATTACGTAAAAACAGCATTTCTGCAGTCTGTATCGTGCTTTTATCCCTTGATTTCATTATACAATTTTCACTTCCATACAACAACAAAGGAACAGCCATTGTTTATATAATTTAAGTTTCGTATCTTTCCTTGTTTTCCGACCTAAGGTTCTTTTTATTGCTCCACAAATAGCCTGAAATTTATTTACTTTATTTTCTCTATAAGTTATATCACATCCTGAATATTGGAAATGTGATACTTGTCCTATTATTTTGTTATCCAGTACAATTTTTGATCTAATTCCATATTTACCAATAAATGCCATTAAAAATAATTAATACCTATAATGTTGGTTATAATATACAGTTTGATGTTTCATTTTTTCTCCACTATGGTGCGTTCTTACAATATTGCGATCCTATGTGGCAATAAATAATATGATAAAATTGCAGTGGATGACAAATGAAACATAACCAAACATTCTCATTTGTTTCCAAACATCGCCGTTTATATTAAATATATAAATATTTTAAATAACTACATTTGAATAATGACTTGTGAGTAAACAGCTTAATTTTATTCGTTAGATAGTCCTAACAAAAGCCACTCTTGATTTCCAATCCTCTGGATAAATTGGAAATCACTCGTGGCATTACTCACGAAAATCAGCCGAGTAGAATCGAAATTTGTGGCCAAAGTATTGAACTTTATTTCCAATTTTACATAATAACGAAAACCAGTGCCTTGAATATACAAATATACGATTATTTCATTATTGTTCATTTGAAATTATAATTACAATTAGTGAGGATTGTAGAAAGAAGAATGTTAGGAGTTGAAGTATTTTATTTGAAAAGAAAAAAAGTGATAGAGTTTGCAGAAATTCTGAATTTTATTTAATTTATTCATTTCGAGGTTGGTCTTGGGGCTCATTTAACCTCCTATTAAACGAGTAGGGCCTACTGGGAATTTTCTGTCTCGTGCTCCGTTGACTAGGAATCGTGGATCCTTGCATTATCGCTCCGCGTAGAAGTTACTGTTTAAGTGTAGATTGTGTGTGCTTATTATAATTTTGATTAAAGTTTTAATTGCTTTAAAACTTAATAATTCTACTATATTGAACATATTGTAACTAAAAAGTAACGTAAGAATTAAAATTTATATTTCAGTTGTTTATTATTATTATTATTTATTATTATTATTATTATTATTATTATTATTATTATTATTATTATTATTATTTATTATCTCTATTAGGTTTTTAGCATTGCAATTTTTTTCTGATGGGAGGGAGCTGGCCTACCGCATCAACCTCCAACCTGGAGGACCAGGGATTTTTTTTTTCAGGTGTCCATCCTTAGATCAGTTGCTTTCACTACAGCTAAGAGCCTGATCTGCCCTCAATGGAATATTGTGGGATAAAAATATAAGTGATCAAAATAAAATGAATATATATCATACAATTGTTAAAAGCATCATTACTTATGGAGCAGAACTTTGGCCATTAACGACAAAAACAAATAAGTACCTTTTGGCAACGGAAGTGGATTTTATACGAAGGGCCGCAAGAATTTCAAGAAGAGAAAAAATTAGGAACTCAGTTATAAGGGAGAAAATGAAGATTGAAGACACTATTTTAGATTATATTAAAACTCAGCAATTAAGATGGTACGGACATGTCCAGCGAATGGAAGAGGATCGATTACCAAAATCTGTTTTGGAATGGAAAAACCTGAGGGAAGGCGAAGCAGTGGAAGACCTAAAACCTCCTGGAGTCAGGGTATATATTTATACATGATGGAGAAACATCTACAACCAGTAGATTGGATGGACCGACAAAACTGGCTATTAGGAATCGGACGATGTCAAAGACATTAATCACCGATGATCTATCTCTCTATCTATCTATTATTATATTATTATTATTGTTATTGTTATTATTATTTTATGTTAGAAAATAATTGTATTTGTTTATCTTCACTTCTTAGTTAGTGCATATTGAGATTAATTAAAATATATTTTTCAATATCTTGAATAACTATCATATTTTTCGCAGACATTATGATCAGTTCTAATATAAATCTTATTTTTTTGTTCCAGGTAAGCTTACAAACATGATTTGCTTTTCGAATATCTATATCATATCGGCAGATAATGGTAAGATGTTGAATTTTTTGTTATATTAATTATTTTTGTTTTCTATTGCACCGGCGTAACCACGCTCAATGCTACTAGAAATTGCACCGTATAGGTGCTGGATCAAACCGTTATTGTTGATAACTATTTTGATTGGAAAGCATAGATTGTTCAAATTGCGACATCTTTGCCCGGGCCCATAGAGGCAAAGAGGAATTCAACTTTCTTTACTAAATTCTCCCAATATGTAATGTTTACTGACTTATAAAATACAATCGTGGAAGCTTTGGGATAAAGGAACTAACATCCGCTTGAGCAAGCTTTTGGAATTTGACTTTGATATCTGACTTATGTTAACTACTGAAATTAATAGGCATAAGTAAAAAGCACAACTAAAGCTTTTAATGCGAGTCAAAATATAGTCAGATATAATATAAAGATAAATAAATAAATATTCGATTTACAAAGAAAAGAAATCATAATAGATCATCTATACAGAAAGAAAATATAATATAAATCAACATACATACATACATTATCACTCACTCTAGTCCAGCCTCAGGTTGGGGGAAATACTGTCCTAGCGTCCCCACCCTGGCTTACTGGACTAAACAAACAAAACCAGTTCTCCTGAGCTGCTCTGACCGACTCCAATGGTGACTAAGAAGATGATGATTCGATGTTACAAAGCACAGCTATTTATGAGAGTTCACAGGGAGAGGGGGAATGCGCGATAGCACAGGGTGCGCCCTAGGAAAGGAAGGGATAGATAGGAAAGCATTTGGCACTGTTCATAAAGATGACACGCGAGATGGAGACGCGATGACATTTAGTTTGCGCAGTAAGACGTAATTCCTGTATCGAAATATCCATTTCGGTACACTATTAATAGGGAAAAGTTGTATTGTATTCCGCTGGATTTCTTAAACAGTTAAACTTAATGTAATCTATCAAAATGGCACAAAGAGTAGGGTGCAAGTATGAAAATAGATTCAGATTCATTAGAGATTCACAATTGAAGATGTACTATATCTCTGCTATTCAACTTTGTACTAGTATAGAGCATACCATGAAATATTCTCTTCTTCTTCTTCTTCTTAAACATAATTTCATCCACCATAGCCTGTCCCAAGCCAAGTTGAAAAAGGATGAGGGGGAGGAGTAACACCTCGTAAAAAAACCTTGGTTCAGCTTGCCCAGCTGATAGTACCTTGTGAGGGCCCCTTGCCAGGGTTACGGTGAAGACCTCAACGGCAGGTACAGCGGAGAAGGAGTCCTTCGGTACGGTGTACCTGAAGGAAGAGGCAACTCTACATCTACTGCCTTGTAGATTGACTAACCAGCGGATGGGGTTCGTTAGTCCTGCAAGACAACCCATCTAGGAGAGACAACTCCGAAATAAAACGGGGCAGGCTGAGCTCTGGAACTGGGTGAAGGCAATCAGCCTAGGGAAGAAACCCCGAATAATAAACCCGCCATGAAAAGGGCTAGCAACCCACTTCAAGGTGTATCTTATACATCGCTCGCAGTCCCAAGGATCAAGCCTCGGATCAAAGACGGAAACAAAATACGACAAACACTAGGAAAAGGTCTACGATTTGGAAAAAGAAAAATATGAAATCTTTACAGGATAATGAATACGCGAATAAGGAGTTTTTACTGTACAAGGTAGTTTCGAGTGCATAAATATGTATTCTTGTTCCTTGGTTTATTTTAATATTAGTATTTTTATTTAACGATACTCTTTAACAACTCAAGTCATCAGCTTGAGAATTTGAAGGCTGTGCCATTGATAAACGATGTGTGCTAATTAAAGTAAACTGAAGTTAGTGGGGGGAAATACTACTTTGGAAAACTTAAGACATAAAAATATGTCCGGTTCAAATCTATAGTACAAACCAAGTGTTTGTGGGAATAAGGATCAAATCGTGTGAGAACAACGCTTGACCTATTGAGATAATTGCTAAATGAGAGCGAACCGATACCGCCTGACGGAAATTTCAATCTTACGCACAATTTATACCGTAATTCTTTCCGTTATTACCGATATAGTCTTTCATTAAATTATGAATATCAGATCTGAAATGTAAATGTTGCATTTACGATATGGCAATTATTCCTGTGGCCTTCCATGATATGGGTATAGGTTAAGTTTAGGTTTAAGGACTTTTCCTGGCGCTTCATTACCAATAATCACTTATCATATCATCGGGGTAAGATTACTCCATCTTCCAGGCGCCCCAATTTAAGAAGTGGATTATAATTCCACTAATACAAAAAAATATAATACCACAATTGACATAAAGACAACCAGGTGGCATGAAAAAAAAAATGAAACAGCGATTGTTACCTCAAAGACTAAATTCTTTTATTTATTTATTTATTTTACCTGATGGAGTTAAGGCCGTAAGGCCTTCTCTTCCACTTCACCAGGGTTAAATTGTACATTCAATAAGAATTACGATTGATACATAATAGATATATACTACACAGTATAAATTTGACAAGGGTATGAAAGAAAAAAAAATAATAATAATAACAAAAATAATAAGTTTGTATGTGTTTGTGTATAA